>JARSSU010023396.1:0-31207 GCA_029619165.1 Eurosta solidaginis
TTGTATGTATGTATATTAACTTTTTCTTACTCGACGCCAGAAGGCAGTGTCCAGTTAGTATGCCCACCATGACCGCAGAACTCGAAAACTGCGTCAACTGGCAGCCGATGGTAACATTGTCATCCGACCACCTGCCTATACTTATTTCGCTTGAGCGTACCGCCGGCTTCATCGTCACTGAAAAACGTACTTTCATAAACTTCAAAAAAGCAAAGTGGACCGTTTTGCTGCCCTCCCTATCCCGACTAATGCCCGCCAAGGGGCGTGCTTTCCGCAAGGTCATTGAATCCGCATCGGTTCACTTCATTCCCGCCGGTAGAATTCCCAAATTTCGGCCCCACTTTCCGGCGGAGGCCGTAAATTTGGCGAGAGAGCGTGACCTTATAAGACAGCTCGATCCCGGCGACCCCCAAATAAGGGATATAAACGAAAGCGGGCGAAATGGGAGGAGCACCTAAGCGGTTGTCACCTCTTCCGGTGTAGGTAAACTTTGGTCCACCGCAAAGTCCCTATCGAATCCGTCTAGACACAATGACAAAGTTACCATCACCTTTGGCGATAAAGTGCTGTCGGATGCGAAAAAATGCGAGAGCGCTTTCTGCCGACAATATATAATACATTATACGGCCGACAAAGATAGACGGAGGGCCACCAGACACGCACATAACATAAATTCAGCGCATCACCAATTACCATCACCGCCAAAGAGGTTGAGGATGCCATCGGCCATGCTAAACCATCCAAAGCAGTGGGCCCAAACGGCATAGCCATGCCGATGCTTAAAAGCCTAGGGAGAGGGTTTTAAATATTTAGCACATGTCTTCAACCTGTCTCTTTCCACCTTTGTCATTCCCGAAAAATGGAAAATGGCCAAGGTGATCCCGCTACTAAAGCCTGGGAAACCAGCTAACATAGGAGTCATATCGCCCGATATCTCTCCTATCGCCAGTAGCCAAGACGCTTGAAGCCATTTTGCTCCCCTACTTCAAAGCAAATTTGCAGCTAGCCCGTCATCAGCATGGCTTCAGAAAACTCTATAGCACCACCACCGCGCTATCACTAGCACCCAGATAAATTGCGGTTTAAATGAAAACCCCCACCATAGAACAGTACTCGTTGCGCTAGACCTATCAAAAGCTTTTGATACGTTCAACCATGGCACGTTACTGCAAGACCTGGAAGGGTCTACCCTTCCCCCATGTTTTAAAAGGTGGACCGCAAATTATCTGGGTGGTCGGCAGGCATCGGTGCAATTTAGAAACGAAACATCAAAACCAAGAAGAATTAAACAAGGGGTGCCACAGGGTGGTGTCCTATCCCCACTTTTGTTTAATTTCTACATATCTAAGCTACCTTCGCCACCAGAAGGAGTTACTATCGTTTCCTACGCCGATGACTGCACAATAATGGCACAGGCCCAGGCCCACAGATCGATGCGCTTTGCAACAGAATAAACGGCTACCTCCCTGATCTCTCCAGTTTTTTCGCCTCGCGAAACCTGGCATTATCACCGAATAAATCCTCCGCGACCTTATTTACAACATGGACGTCCCAAATTTCGACCATTTTGAACATCCACGTTGATGGCACTACGCTATCGACTGTCCTACACCCCAAAATCTTGGGTGGGACGTTTGATCAGGATCTTTATTTTGGTGAGCATGCAGCCGCAATTGTACCGAAAATGCAGAGCCGTAATAAAATCCCTTGCTGGCAGTACTTGGGGAAAAGACAAAGAAACGCTCATTACCACTTACAAAGCAATTGGCCCGCCGATTGCATGCTACGCGTCCCCTATATGGTCGCCAAGCCTAAAAACTACTCACTGGAAGAAGCTACAGGCCTGCCGAAATAATGCTCTCAGAACCGCCACGGGCTGACTTCTTATGTCCCCAGAATACCATCTACATAATGAGGCGAGAATACTCCCCATCAGGGAGAGAAATGAGATGCTAACCAAACAGTTCCTGTTGAATACCCAGAAACCTGGGCATCCCAACAGACATCTGATTGATGAGCCAGCACCGCCTAGGGACTTAAGAAGTCATCTCCGTAAGCATTTTGAGGAAATACGGCACCTGAGAACTCAGCCGTATGAAGCAAAAAAACACAAGCAGGTCCTTTGGTGAACTCCACAAACAGGCGTCGGACCTCTATGCCAGGAATTGCCCGGTGAATCCAGTACTCAAAGAACAGTACCCAAAACTTGCGGAAGAGGAACGCATACTCCCCAGGGAAACGCGAGTCGCTCTGGCTCAACTTCGTTCTGGATATTGTAACAGGTTAAACTCTTACATATCCAGAATCAACCCCGACATACAAAATGTATGCTCCGCTTGCAATGTGTCCCCACATGAGACCAACCATCTCTTTAATTGTAATGTGGAACCAACGCCTCTAACACCCCTTTCATTATGGTCCACCCCTGTTGAAACAGCAAGTTTCCTTAGACTCCCGTTAGAGGATATTGATGCGAATTTGTGATTCGGTCGCACCTATTAGGTGGGGCGAAGCACTGGTACAACAACAACATGCCCAGCATGAGCTTTAAGACTTCTCTCTTTAGAGATATGAGCAAACTTTTCAACTCTAGTATCGTAGAATTTGCATATAATCTTAGAAATGTCGCAGCCCCGCGCTTCTGTCTCTGTCTTTTATGCTTTATGCAACTTCTGTCTCCTTTGGATTTCTCCCATGGGGATTGGGACTTCACGGTCGATTCATCGAGCGCTGCACTCTCCCTTGCCAACTAATCGGACCTTTCGTTAATACAGCTGATCGACAATTAAGTTTATCAAGAATATTACTAGGTGCGTTCATATAACAGTACACACGCTGTGGATATAATTTTACACCTTATAAATTTATATGCTTTAATGAGTCCCCCTAATGTCTAAAGTTTTGTCAGGTTTCTTGATTATGATAAAAGTGTTGCAATCCTCTGGGGCTGCAATCAATGGAAAAATTATTCCAAATGGAATGCATTCCTTAACAACGCAGTATAAGGTATTGCCAAAAAAAATTTTTTATTGTTATACAAATTTAAAAATGCCAAGATTAAGTAAAAAATCAAAACCAAAACATCTTTACTAAGAAATTTTTGTAAATGACTTGCTGATGCCGGAGATTTCTGATGAAAAGGAGGGCAATTATGTTTGCAAGGTTGCATTACTTTGAGTTTACCGCGTTTACACCATGAAATGTTCGCGTAAATTTATACAAATTGTGTAAATGATTTTTCATACAAAGACATGCGTTTACGCACTAGATAACTTTATACATTTGCACAATTTATAAGGTTAAATGAGTCCCCCTATTATTCCTTTTTGCATTCCAGACTGCAATATTCAGAGGAACGCATTCCGCAATCCTTTGTATCCATTTGTATAACTTAAACTACACTTATGTTTGTCTTGTTTAATGATGGAATTGAACTGGCCGGTCCATGAGGACCTCACATAGACTCATTGAGTCCGTAATGTTTAATGGTGGAATTGTTTTCATTAGTTCAGTAAATTATTCTTGTTGTTTTCTTTGGAGCTTTTCGGCCGATAAATAAAATAATATCAATAAATCTGTTTTTTTCATTTCAATCAACGCTTTTCGACGCATATTCGCGTCTTCATCAGGATTCTAATTTATTTTTTTGAAAATACGAAAAACAAAATTATTAAATACAGGCATATTAACAAGATACATATAAAACTGATTTTACATTTCATTAAACTTACAATATTGACAACATTAAATTCGTCTAGTTATTGAGCACATATAAACATATATACACACAACATTAACAAAATATACATTTAAAAAAAAAGTCAAACCGCACAGAAGGTCTTTATTCGTCAATCTTTTGCATTGACTGTGATCGTTGTAGCATAAGCGCAGTTGATGCTGTCGACGTCTTCTTTGAAGTTCATCGCTGTATGTATTTGTTGCTGTATGCGCAACCCTTCTAATGTCACCCTTCTTCTGGTTCTGTTTTCCACGTCTAATGCTTTTGTTTCGTCAAAATTGGCTGTATGTTTACTTTCCGTCAGGTGTTGTGATAGTGCCGTGGAGCTTTTGTTGTTTTTAGCATCTTGCTTATGTTCGTATATTCGCGTTCATAACTATCTTTTTGTTGTGCCAATGTACACTTTATTGCATTTTTCTCCTTCTTTTCCATTGCACTTTATTTCATATACTACATTGTGTAGTTGTTACTTATGAATTTTGTCTTTTGTTCTTGTATAAATGGGAGTTAAGATACTTGGCTTGGATATCATAAGTGGTTTCAGGCTCTGGATCAGGGACTGATATCAGTCTTAGACCGGCCATAGTGACGAATGTCACGCGTGATTAGTTTTCACGTCCTGCACGAGGTGCCCCTGCTTCTACTGATAATGGTGGATCTAGAGAGGACAACTCGATAAAACCCGCACCCCCTGAGTCATTGTGCCGAGCTCAGGGGAGGGAGGACTCTTTAAGAGTCAAGATCGGTACACAACGGTGACGAACTGGACTGTTTTAGGACTTTGATTTGACATTACATTTTGACTTGATGACTTTGGGCTGGTAGGTGCGGTATTCTGCCACTTTAGTAGGTCGGGGTGAAACCCTACCGAAATGGCTGGTAGGCTAATGCTGCACCTGCCCACGTCCCGTTAAAACCGTGGCGGGCCTCACGGTACGTTCCGGCTCCGTCGCCGTTAAGTTGGTGGTGTAGGTGCGGTTGAAGATTTTCCCGCTTCGCGTCCGGTCTGGCTCTGAACGCATTACTCATAAGGTAATGCGTCAACCCTCGCGTGGCCTCCCTGCGTAGCATAGATAACCACGAGACCGTTAAAGGGCGACTACACAATCGGCTCCGGATAGCGGCCTTGAGGGGGGACTTTTTTAGAATGGACAAGACTAATACGAATCCGCCAAGGATGGGGTGAGGAAAAAGAGCGCTTTTGATGGAAATCCGTCAAATCAATCTTCAGCACTCTAAGGCGGCTTTGGCGTGATCATCGGTGCCGATGCTAATGCCCATCATAGCATTTGGGGAAGCTCGGATACCAACACTAGAGGTGAGTCTTTATTTACTTTTATTGTAGATGAGGGACTTTGTATATGTAATAGGGGGAATACCCGACTTTTATTACTGCGGCAAGGGAGGAGGTCCTGGACCTCACCCTGGTTAGTAGAGAACTGGAAGGTCGGATATCTGGATGGAGGGTTCTCAACGAGTACTCCTTCTCTGATCACCGATATATTCAGTTCTCAGTGAACGAAGAACGTCCCGGTAAAATATCTTTTAGGAACCCTAAAAGTACTAACTGGGACTTGTATTGTAGGAAGCTGGGAGAGCTACTGCCTGCGGTGACTATCATTAGTTCGGGCCTGTCCGAATCTGAGATAGACGTTCTGGTGGAAAACTTCACCTCGGCAAGCAATAGCGCCTTTCAGCTGTCCTGCCCATTGAAAACTTACAGGGGGAAGGGCAAGCCGCCCTGGTGGTCGGATTCTCTTGACGACCTAAGAGCGTCCAGTCGGCGGCTCTTCAACAGAGCGAGGAGGAGTAAATTACCCTCGCACTGGGAGCTCTATAAGGTGAGTCTGGGGATTTATAAATATGAAATAAGGATAGCCAAGCGAGATGCATGGCGAAGCTTCTGCGAAAACGTAGAAGGCTACAATGAATCCGCGAGATTTAGAAAAATACTCTCTAGGAACCCCGCTCCTCTGGGGTATCTGAGAGATGATGGTGGAGACTGGTCGATGAGTAGCGAGGAGTCCCTAAGGCTTTTACTGGACAATCATTTTCCCGATGTCCCAGTTGCGCAGGGATCTTCGCCTGCATGGTCGGCGGTCGTTGACCATGCAGAAGTGCCTGCCATTCCAATACGGGAAAGTCAAATAACCTGGGCTATAGGTCGTTCAAGCCCAATAAGTCTCCGGGCCCGGATGGAATCATTCCTGCGCAGCTTCAAAGGTCTTTGGGGATTTCCTGCCGCTGGTTGGCCATCATATATACTAACTGCCTCAGGCTTAACTATATCCCGAAGTCTTGGCACACGGTTAGGGTTATTTTCATTCCGAAGGCCGGCAGAAGCTCTCATGTATCACCTAAAGATTTCAGGCCAACCAGTCTCTCGTCGTTTCTTCTTAAGACGTTTGAGCGGTTGATTGACCTGTACCTACGGGAAAGGATACGTCGGGAGTTACTTTCGGCTTCACAGCATGCGTACTGCAAGGGCAGATCGACGGAAACGGCTCTCCATTCGATTGTAAAGCAAATAGAGGGGTCCCTAGAACACAAAGATTATGCTCTGGGTGCCTTTCTAGACATCGAGGGAGCTTTTAACAATGTCTTACCGGGGGCAATCGAAAGAGCTCTGGTGGGTTTAGGAGTCGAGGCGGCTCTGGTTGAATTTATTAGCAAACTTCTATGCGGCTGAATTGTCGCAGCGGAGTGTGGAGGGGCCATAATTAAGAGGAAGGTGTGCAGGGGCACGCCACAGGGGGGTATCCTATCTCCTCTCCTCTGGGTTGTGGTAGTCAACGAGCTTCTTGTGGAGCTGGAAGCCAATGGTTGTCGGGTGGTTGCCTATGCAGATGACCTCGCTATCCTAGTCAGAGGCAAATTTCTGGGCACCCTGCGCGATGTTCTGCAGGGTCTACCTGGATACTGTGGCTAGGTGGGCTGAATCATGTGGATTGGCGGTCAACCCGGGAAAAACGGAATTGGTCCTTTTCACAAGGAGATATAAGATGCCCGATTTCAGAACTCCCTCGATTGGAGGGGTACCGTTGGTACTTTCTGATAGGGTTAAATATTTGGGGATTGTTTTGGACAAGAAACTGTCCTGGAGACCCAATGTGGAAGATCGGGCCAGGAAGGCCGTCATTGCCCTGTACTGCTGCAGAGGAGCTATCAGAAAGAGATGGGGACTCTCGCTAAGAATAGTACACTGGCTTTATGAGATGGTGGTCAAACCGATTCTGCTATATGGGGTGCTGGTCTGGTGGAAAGCACTGGACACGGCGAGCACCTCCAAAATGTTAGTGTCAGTGCAACGGACGGCGCTGATCGGTATCAGTGGTCCTCTCAGAACAGCACCTACCTTGGCACTGAACGTCATGCTGAACATATACCCAGTAGATATTGCGGGAAAGGCGGCCGCGGCAAGGTCGTTGGTCAGGCTTCGTGATATGGGATATAGACTTTCTGACCGCGGACACTCTAGCCTTCTTACCAGTTTCGACTTCATCCTGGACAGAACGGACTACTGTATGCCGATAACTGCTCCCTATACAACCTTCACCCCAGTTATTCCAGAGAGAGAGGATTGGGGAAGAGGAATTATCTGGGGCATGGGACCGGTTAACTTGTTCACGGATGGGTCGAAGCTGGATGGAAAGGTTGGTGGGGGGTCTTTTGTCAAGAGCTAAATTTAAGCCGCAAGTTTAAGTTGGCTGATCACTGCAGTGTATTCCAAGCCGAAATTGCTACGATTAAGGATGCGGTGGATGGAATGCTATCCAGTGCTACCACGGTTAGGGAATTTAACATCTACTCTGATAGCCAAGCGGCTATCAAGGCCTTGAGCTCAACTACAGTGCGATCGAGGGTGGTCTGGGAGTGCCTGACCTCGCTTGCGATTGCAACGAATTATTTTACAATTAAGATTATCTGGGTCCCGGGCCATAGTGATATCCCGGGTAACTGTCAAGCGGATCTCTTAGCCCGCATCGGTACAACTGAACCGGATGAAGATGACTGTAGGGATTTCGGGATCCCGCTGGCCACCTGTGAATTGCTCCTCCATAGCTGGGCCTCGAATCAGCTCAGCAAACGTTGGGCGGATACCACGTCTTGCAGGGTAGCAAGATCTTTCTGGCCAAAAGTGGATGGCAGGAGGTCTGCTGAAATAATTGGGTTCACTAAGGCTCACCTATCAATGGTCATTGGGGTTTTGACAGGGCACTGTCCCATGGGTATCCATGCGGTACGTCTCAATATACTGGAAACTCCATCCTGCTGCAGCTGTATGGAGGATGATGAGGTGGAACCACCAAATCACTTTATGCTTGATTGTCCAGCTTTTGCCAGAACTAGGCGAAAGTACTTCGGTCGTGACTCACTTGGATCTCCCGAGGATATATCCAAAGTTGAGATCGGTATCATTCGGAGCTTTATCGTTGCTACCCAACGATTCTCTAAGTAGCTAGATCTAAGTCACCGTTATTTTTTGTGTATGTGGTATCACAACGGACCTTCGTGTTGTCCAAGTGAGCTATCCTTATCAGGGCAGCTACCACCTAACCTATCCTATCCTATATTGTATAAATGTTTTTAATTGTGTGGTGTGGTTTGTGTGCATATCAAATATTGGTATTTTTTATTATCTTCCTCAAAGTGTTGTTGTCCGTTAGCTTTGGTATATATGTAAGTCCGATGTATATTTTCTTATTGTTTTCGTTTTCTTGTGCATTATCAATTTTAAGTTTAGTTTTGTTTCTTGCTGATCTTGTTAGTGCGTCGATTACATTATATAGGGTACCCATTATAACAGTTTTTAATTTTTACCTCGTTGTCTTTTATGAACTCCTGATCACTCAGGGAGTAAACTTTATTTATAAAGTTAATAGCCGTGTTCCTTTTTTGAGTCCACAGGTGATTTGACAGAAAATGTATCATTCTCGATGATGCTACGGGTTTTTTGTACCAGTTGGTTTTTATATTGTTATCTGGGGAATTGTGAATCTCCACATCTAAGAAAACTAATTTCCTGAACTTTTCTGTTTCGAGGGTGAATTGAATTTTCGTATGTTGTCCATTGAATGTATTTAGAATTTCTTCCACGTCTTTAATCATAACTATAGCGAATATATCATCTACATATTTGGTTATGTATTTGATATGTACGTCTTTGGATCTCAGTTCCGTGAGGCTGTCGTCTATAATTTTATCTAAAACAATGTCAGCTATAGTCGTTGACAAGGGATCGGCATGCCATAAATTTGTTGGTAGTACGTTCCATCGTATAAAAAGTAATTATTATTTCTCAAACAGACCTCTAAAATTTTAAGTAACTGGGTTTTGGGTATTTTGGTTTGTGTTTGGAGAATGGGCCACTTCTTCATTATTGTGGTAATTGCCAGGTGTATCGGTAGGTAGGTAAAAAGAGATACAACGTCTATGGATATAAGGATTTCATCGTCATCAATGACTGTATGCCTTAGGTGGACTTTTAGTTGCAGAGAATTTTGTATGTTGTATTCTTCGGATATAATATATTTTTGGATCTTTCCTATGAATTTTGATAACTTCAAGCAGGGTACATTTAACGACGAGGATATCGGTCGAAGTGGAGTGTGCTCTTTATGCACTTTTGGTAACCCATATATTCTTGGTGCTCTAGCAGCTGGGCATGTCAAATATTGCTTTTCTTTCTGATTTATGTTTTGAGTTTGGTAGAGGCTATTCGCAATTTTGTTGTTCTTTCTTAATAGGGTTTGTGTGGGATCAGCTTTAATAGTTTTGTATGTGGTTTTTTCGTATATTTTAAGAATGAATTTTTCTTTGGGGCTGTTTTGAAGTTTCTTTTTATACGTATTTACCCTGGTAAATTTCATTTATATATGTTTGTTTGTATTTTGGTTTGTAAAGGTCGAATTATGGTCACTTTATATAAAAATATATAATTATAACACCATTATTCACTTGAGGAATGCTTTTGTTAGTTCATAAGAAGACTGCTTTTAAGTTTAATTGCTTCACCTAAGGATAGCAAACAGGAATAAATAGTCCGGACTTACGAAAAGGAATATTTTTTTAATTTTGTTATTTCATAAGAGGAATGCTTTTAATTGTATCATTCCACATGAGGAATGCAAGAAGTACTATTTAGTCCAGACTAACAAGAGGTATAATGATCCGACAGTCTGTAGGGTCTACTTATTTCTGAATCGGTACATTCAACAGCAGACCCGACCCCAGCCGTTATTTTGGAACCAACGGTAAACGTGTTTAGTATTATAAAGAATTTTAAAAAATTATGATTATTCTGCAACTTCGCTACTACAGGGACATTGTTATCCCACAGCATGTTCAGTTGACCCTGAAACTTGCATTTTTGCTGGAAACTCAACGAAAAACCCACATTCAGTAGCTGTAAGCATAGTTACAATTTATCGTTAGCCCCTATTGTATACAGTTTATGCGTGACTTTCATAAAATATTTGTCCTAATACTGGTAAGTGGAAATATATTGTGGCGAATGTTGACATCACTAGGCTGTTAGTAAATAATCACGCAACAACAAAAACATGAAGCAGCTTCCCAAGGCAGCCGGTTTTATGTACCGGAGCGACTCGGGATTTTTCCCGACCAAGGGCTGTCATTTCAGTGTAACCCCATTTAATTTGTTGCGTCCTTGGTCGCACCTATTGGATGGGGCGAAGCACTGCTACAAAAACAACAACAACAGCCATTCTTGTGTACATGAACACACCAATCATCATTTATCCACATGCATAGAAGGCGACGAAGAGATAACTCACTCACACACATGTAGTCATCAGCCGTAGTTGTTACTCACACATACACACGCATATAGCTCAATTGCCAAGCAGGAGATACAAGAGTTCTAGAAGGCGAAACATCTAGACCTTAGTAGAAATATTCGGACGAGGCAACACAGAGTATCAATCAGTTTTGATTTAAACGCGCTATTGGTTGTGAAGTATAATTGTGAAGGTGCATAAATATCAGACATCCCCAGAATTCGTTACAATAAATTTTTGCAAGTGTTTTGTGAAAAATATTGAGAAAATAAATTTTGGGGCGTATGTGTCCCAGTAAAGTTTTAAAATGGGACATATATGCCCCTGCAGTACGTTGTACACTATATATCATAGCTTATATTTCCTTTTTGCACGCCGTAAACTGAAGAAACGTCGAAATTGAATCGCAAAGATATAAGTGCATTACTACGGTGAGATCAGTGAATTAGGAACTTGTTTCAGTGGCGGAAGTGCTGATGTTTATAGTCCTTCGTCTGATAAAACAACTTGTAATAACGATTTCCCAATGATGCAGAGGATAGTCGAGACGAGAAGTTTACCTCGAATGATGGCATAGACGGCCAGGCTGCGTGCGAACAAGAAGTGTGTGAAAACCCCATAGATGTTTTTTTGGAGCACACCAGATGAGTCGTATATTTAAAGAAAAAAAACGCGTATGCAAAATCGCAGAAAATGTTGGCATCGTAAAGACGTCCTGCAAAATAATGGGTGGTGTGGACTTAGCAGACGGAATACCATGATATAAACAGAAAATTGTGCAAATGGTGCACAAATTTTATTGTGACGTTTTGTTGTTGTTGTAGCTTTGCCCCATCCAATAGGTGCGGCCGATCACAAATTCTCGCCCCAGCGGGTTAGGGGGGGTTAGAATATACCCGGGGTTGATTGTGGATAGGTTAGAAGATTAACCTGTTACAGTAACCAGATCGAAGTTGAGGGAGAGTGCGTTCTTCCTCTGCTAGTTTTGGGTATTGTTCTTTGAGTACAGGATTCACCGGGTAATTCCTGGCATAGAGGTCCGACGCCTGTTTGTGGATTTCAACGAGGACCTGCTTGTGTTTTTTAGCTTCATACGGCTGAGTTCTAAGGTGCCGTATTTCCTCATAATGCTTACGGAGATTACTCCTTAATCCGCTAGGCGGTGTTGGCTCATCAATCAGATGCCTGTTGGAATGCCCAGGTTTCTGGGTATTCAACAGAAACTGTTTGGTTAGCATTTCATTTCTCTCCCTGATGGGGAGTATTCTCGCTTCATTTTGTAGATGGTGTTCTGGGGAAGACAACCCATGGCGGTTGTTGTTGTTGTTGTAGCGATTAGGTTACTCCCCGAAGGCTTTGGGGAGTGTTATCGATGTGATGGTCCTTTGTCGGATACAGATCCGATACGCTCCGGTAACACAGCACCATTAAGGTGCTGGCCCGACCATCTCGGGAACGATTTATATGGCCACATTAAACCTTCAGGCCATCCCTCCCTCCCCACCCCCAAGTTCCATGAGGAGCTTGGGGTCGGCAGAGCCTCGTCTGTTAGTGAAACGGGATTCGTCGGTCGAAAGTGAGGTTGACAACTGGGTTGGAGAAGCTATATATTGCGCTACACAACCCCTTGAAACCCGTGGCGGTATTTTGTATTTGTATTTTATTTGAAAATTTGTTCCTAGCACAACAATTTTGACAAATTATTTAACAGTGCTAGTTATGAATAGCATGAGCTATAAAAATTGATTATTTATAATAATAAATTAAATTAAATATAACAGATAATAATTAAATTTTATGTATTTTTAGATATAAATCTTAAAACTAAAGAAAAGTAATTAATAAATATTAAAAGACAGCAGTAGTGATGATAACCTTTGGCTGATTATAGATATAATAGTATTTAACAAATAAGGAAAGAAGACACAGAGAAAGGAAAAGAGACTTAGAAATGAACATTTTTAACAACAAGTTGATATCCAGTTTAAGAGTCGTTAAAAAATGATGTTAGCTCTTTTTTGAAGGGCAGCGCATTACTTAAGAGTCAGAGACTTGTAGGTAGGAAGTTCCAAAGACGTATTACGGTAACAAAGAATTGGCGTTCAGAGGTAAGCGTGCGGTATCTAATGTGCGTAAGAAGAAGCACCGATCTTGATGATTGCAGAAAAATAAGCTTACGAAATAGTCAGGTTCCTTCGCGTGTATCAATTTATGGAGGAAGGACACTGTTTTGACTTTTAAAAGATTTTCGAAAGAAATGTTTAGCAACCTTTCAGCCTGTTGTGATACGTGATCAAGTCTTTTCAACCCATAAACATATCTAGCAATGTTGTTGTAAACAACATTTAGTTTGTTCTTGCACACATAGTCACAGTTTGAGTAAATCTCACAACCATAGAGTAGCGTAGGTATTAAGTACACTTTAGACAGAAGTAGTATTATGTGCAAAGGCGTGAAATACTGTGTTAACCATAGTGTACGAAGCATTCCATACACTTTTCCAACCGTTCTAAAAATATGGTCTTTCCATGTCAATGTTTTGTTAAAAATTACACCTAAGTTTTTCGCCGTATCTACGTATTTTATAACGGAATTGTCAAACACTACATTCTCTAAATCATTAGTGGGATGAATAACAATACATTTTGACTTATTCGGGTTTATACATAAGCCATTCATAGTAGCCCATGAAAATATTTGATTCAAATCGTGGTTTAAGTTACTTATGCACAAGCTAGTTTGATCACGAGGACAACACGTATACAACTGCACATCATCAGCGTAGATATGAACATTACATCGGGTAAGTCATTGATATACAGAACAAATAACAGAGGACCCAGGATAGAGCCATGATGGACGCCCCTTAAGACATGTAGGAAGTCAGACTTTTTACCATCTATACATACTGCCTGAGTCCTATCGCCAAGATATGATCTTATAAGGGCAATTGCATGACAAGAGAAGTTAAATAAGTTTTCCAGCTTCCTACAGAGGAGAGTATGGTCTACAGAATCAAAAGCTTTAGAGTGGTCAAGAAGTGTTAAGAAGGCAATGGATGTTACGGTCTGCTGCTACGGTCTACGGCTACGATCCACTTGGGAGCGTATTCGCGCGAACACACCTAGTGATGGGGCGAAAGTTGAGATAAAAAGTATCGAAAAACAAGGAAAAAAACAGACCGGCCATCACTAGCGAAAATTGCCATGAGTTTCCGGCAAGAAGAAAAAGAGAAAAGGCGAAAAATTGCGTAAGCGAAATTTTGGCGACCCTACAATTATACAAACGGGATATATAACATTAAGGGGCATAACTTCAGCAGCAAAGGCGTCAAGTTCCGCTAATATACTGCTTTAGTAACCTTATTGCTCACTTCGCATCCCCAACGATACTCAACTATACTGCTTTGGTAACCTTATTGCTCACTGCGCATCCCCAACGATACTCAACTAATCACAAAACATCCTCGCCGGCTGTGTGCGTAAGCAGGTGATTGTCCAGAAACTAGGAAAGAGTCGATAGCGCAAAGCACCGAAACCGTTCTTTCCGACAAATCTCGTTTCTACGCGTCTATTTTGGGTGGTAATAAACCTTGCACCGGTTGTGTTGCGTGGACACAAGATCCAGTTGAAGTAGGTCGGCGTTCGCAGTCACACCTAGTGAGATAAACCACTTCCTCTACGTTTACGAAGAACCCTACCATCTGCGGAAAAGCGTCCGACACCACCTCTGCCTCCAGGGCCAGCAGTACGCTGCCGCGTAATACAATCAACGTCAAAGAGCCAAGTCATCCGGGCTCGTAAAGGGTAGCACGAAGCTTTATCGCCACCCGGTTCACTCGGTTACCTCGACCCAAAGCGCCAACCACCACCAACGGCGCCTACTATTATCACGGGCACCACCGACAACAATATTAGCCGCAACCCTTATCAGCTACGACCATAACGGCTACCGCAATACTAGCCGCATCCTTATCAGCTACGACTATACCGGCTATGACAATGCTAGCGCAACCCTATCAGCTACGACCATAACGGCTACAACAATACTAGCCGCATCCTTATCAGCTACAACTATACCGGCTATGACAATGCTAGCGCAACCCTATCAGCTACGACCGTACGGGCTACAACAATACCAGCTACAATAACAACCACAGGGCAGCGAACATAGGCCTGCGGCCATCCCAATTGCAACAACGAATATCAGTGGTTAAAGCGGTGAGTTCGTTCCAATACTGAACTAAATATACGTATTTGTAGTCTCAACCTTGTTCTTTAATTTTTTTTTGACTCTGCAACAACATATATTGTTAATATACAGACATATTCAAATTCAATGCTATCACCCTAGTATAGAATCTTAACATGTAATACATACATACATGCATATACCTAAGTTAAAGAGAGCAAGCTGCATCCACTTGTAGTAAAGTTAACTTATTATACCATGCAAAAAAAGTAGACGTAACGTAAAGTTAAGTAGATAGGTTTAATTAACTTAGAAGAAAGAAAAAAAAACAATACCAGCACTGACTGGTAAATGCAAAACAGTTTACGTTTTACCTGATCATGTAAAACGATTTCATTAATTTTACCATACATTTAAAAGTTCACGTTTTACCTGAACATGTAAACGATTTCGTTAATTTTTCTATGAATTTAAAAGTACCCGTTTTACCTGAACATGTAAAACGATTCCGTTAATTTTCCTATAAATTTAAAAGTTATGTTTTACTTGAATATGTGAAACAATTTCTTCGAGGAGTATGATTTACCCCAAATTTAATCTTAATTGCGTTTATAACAAATTTTCTTAGTACATATTACATATTAGTGTCATTATACTATGCGTTATACCGAATTGATATTTTGTTAAACTCAAAAATGAGTTCTACTTCAACAACATATTAATTTTGTAAGGGGGCCCCAATTATCGGAATTTGTATCCAAACTGTATAGCCCTAGAATAGGTTTGTGAATGAAACGAAAACGGGCATTTAACCAAATTTTTACTTTGTATGTAATATATCTACTATTCATAAGCACATTTATTTACAATTTTTTTTTCACACCAAGCGCTTATAGCCCTTGTCAAGAAAAAGGGGGTGACATAAATCTAGGTATAGCTTTAAATATTTGTTTTATAGCATACATACGTTAGTAAAAATGAAATTGAATAAACTTGTAAATAATATGGGAATGCTGGCGTCGCCATTTATTTAGAAGGCACGTAGGGTTACCAGGTAAGGGGCCACCGGAATTTAGGTGCGTCGGTGGCCATGGATTTTGAGGGTGGGCATAGCACCGGGCGTCGCAACAACACCCGCGGCGCCCCCAAGTTACATTCGGCCCTTTTCTTTTTTATTTTAATTTTCAGCTTTTACTTGTATTTTTATTTTTCAGCGTTTTTTTCGAGTTTGATTTTAACTGTTAGTAACCGGTCATCTCCGGTTCGGTAACTTTTTTTTGCGTCAATTTCTTTTTTGAAATTTTGAATGTCTAACGGTCTGTCCGTGGCATCCGGGTCGACCGGATGTCGTTTTATTTTGAATTGATAAGCGTTTTGAGTCGGCCTCTGCGCTTCTGTCAGGGTTTTTGATTTTGACAGCTTTCAGTTTTGATAGGCATGATAGGAAATTTTTTCTGTTTATGGCGCAGGAACAGTAAGGTTGGCAAGGACCCGCCCCAGCCGACAATGACTAGCCACTGTGCACCACCACATCATGCCGACCGCCTTCCTTACTGCTTCCACCGTAAATGCGTAACCATAACATGGAACTTTCATCCACTTGCTCACCAATTTCTTCTGTCACAGATAATAGTGCCGTTGTACAGCTTCGCGTTGACCTGAAACCGGACAGACTGTCTGACAGGAGCTTGTATTCATTTACATATGATACGGTTTGCCATGTAGAATACGTTCAACGACCTTAGAGGAAAGGGAGTATGGCTATTGGTCGATACTCATTATTTTGTTTACGGATTGAAATATCTTTTGCAGCTTTCCAGTATATTGGGAAGACACCGGTCGTCAAAATTGAGTTGACCAAGTAAGTAATGTGGGGAAGGATTTTGGGAAGAATGACTTTTAAAAACTTTGAACATATACCATCAAACCCCATTGCGTTTGACTTCACAGAAAGTATGGCTTGGACAACATCACAATTATCGACACAAACAAACTCAAAAGGGCTAGTGTCAACATTAACACGCACGGAGTAGTTATCAATACACACATTGTTGGCTGAGTTTGGAAGTCTTACAAAAGTATTATTTATTTCGTTGATGTCAACATCAGGGGGATGAGACGAGTCACTTCTGGGCTTTCCAATTCCTATTTGTTTGATTTTGTTCCACTTTTCTTTTGTATTCAAAGCAGAACTAAACTTATACTTAAAATAATTCGCCTTGGCCAACCTTATGGCTTTGTTTGCAGTAAGCCGAGCTGTTGTTGTTGTTGTTGTAGCAATGTTTCGCCCCACCTAATAGCTGCGACCGATCACAAATTGTCATCAATATCCTCTAACGGGAGTCCAAGGAAACTTGCTGTTTCGACAGGGGTGGACCATAATGAAAGGGGTGTTAGAAGCGTTGGTTCCACATTACAATTAAAGAGATGGTTGGTGTCATGTGGGGACACATTGCAAGCGGGGCATACATTTTGTATGTCGGGGTTGATTCTGGATATGTAAGAGTTTAACCTGTTACAATATCCAGAACGAAGTTGAGCCAGAGCGACTCGCGTTTCCCTGGGGAGTATGCGTTCCTCTTCCGCAAGTTTTGGGTACTGTTCTTTGAGTACTGGATTCACCGGGCAATTCCTGGCATAGAGGTCCGACGCCTGTTTGTGGAGTTCACCAAAGGCCTGTTTGTGTTTTTTTGCTTCATACGGCTGAGTTCTCAGGTGCCGTATTTCCTCAAAACGCTTACGGAGATGACTCCTTAAGTCCCTAGGCGGTGCTGGCTCATCAATCAGATGTCTGTTGGGATGCCCAGGTTTCTGGGTATTCAACAGGAACTGTTTGGTTAGCATCTCATTTCTCTCCCTGATGGGGAGTATTCTCGCCTCATTATGTAGATGGTGTTCTGGGGACATAAGAAGACAGCCCGTGGCGGTTCTGAGCGCAGTATTTTGGCAGGCCTCTAACTTCTTCCAGTGGATAGTTTTTAGGCTTGACGACCATATAGGGGACGCGTAGCACGCAAACGGCTGGCCAATTGCTTTGTATGTGGTAATGAGCGTTTCTTTGTCTTTTCCCCAAGTACTGCCAGTAAAGGGATTTGAGGATTTTATTACGGCTCTGGAATTTCGGAACAATTGCGGCTGCGTGCTCACCAAAATGTAGATCCTGATCAAACGTCACACCCAAGATTTGGGGTGTAGGACAGTCGGTAGCGTAGTGCCATCGACGTGGATGTTCAAAATGGTCGACATTTGGGACGTCCAACAGGGTAAACAGGGTCGCAGATGATTTAGTCTGTGATAATGCCAAGTTTCGGGAGGCGAAAAAACTGGAGAGATCAGGGAGGTAGCCGTTTATTCTGTTGCAAAGCTCGTCGATCTTTGGGCCCGGGCCTGTGGCCATTATAGTGCAGTCATCGGCATAAGAAACGATAGTAACTCCTTCTGGTGGGGAAGGTAGTTTTGATATGTAAAAATTAAACAAAAGTGGGGATAGGACACCACCCTGAGGCACCCCTTGTTTAATTCTTCTCGGCTTTGATATTTCGTTTCTGAATTGCACCGATGCCTGCCGACCACCCAGATAATTTGCGGTCCACCTTTTAAGGGAAGGTTGGGGGAAGGGTAGACCCTTCCAAGTCTTGCAGTAACGTGCCATGGTTGACCGTATCAAAAGCTTTTGATAGGTCTAGCGCTATGAGTACTGTTCTATGGTGGGGCTTCTGATTTAAACCACAATTTATCTGGGTGCTAATGGCATTTAGCGCGGTGGTGGTGCTATGGAGTTTTCTAAAGCCATGCTGATGACAGGCTAGCTGCAAATTTGCTTTGAAGTGGGGGAGCAAAATGGCTTCAAGCGTCTTGGCTACTGGCGATAGGAGAGATATCGGGCGATATGACTCTCCTATGTTAGCTGGTTTCCCAGGCTTTAGTAGCGGGACCACCTTGGCCATTTTCCATTTTTCGGGTATGACAAAGGAGGAAAGAGACAGGTTGAAGACATGTGCTAAATATTTGAAACCCTCTTTCCCTAGGCTTTTAAGCATCGGCATGGCTATGCCGTCTGGGCCCACTGCTCTGAATGGTTTAGCATGACCCATGGCATCCTCAACCTCTTTGGCGGTGATGGTAATTGGTGACGTGCTGAACTTAACCTCTGCCGGTGTAGTAAGCCGAGCTGTTTTAAAGCAGCTATGCGCTTCGACTGGTTTGTACCTTTTCCACCGTGAGTAGGCTTGGTTACGAAGGTGGATTAGGCGTTTTAATGCAGCATTGAACCAAGGGCTATTATTGTATTTAGGTGTTTTTATTTTCAGTGGAACGTGATCATCGAATAACTTATTTACGTTATCCTGCAGAAACTTTGCCTGGTCATCAACCGATGTTAACGTACGAATCAAGCTCCTTTCAACCGACTCTACGGACTCAGCAAGAGAATAATAATCTATACTTCTGTAATCGCGATACGTGAACGAACTTGGCCTACATGAAGTTTGGAAGTTGTAATTTAGGAATATCAGGTCGTGTTTTGAGAGGCTGGAGGCGGATAGTTGCGTGTAGTGAATCATTTTATGAATATCATTGACAAAAAATAAATCTAAGTAAGTTTAGCGTGAAGCAGAGGTGGTGGAAAATCTTTTGTAAGTTTTCCCCTTCATCGAAGGCAATCCCATGAACTCAGACGTCGCATGCAGCAATTTTGAGTTCTTGCTTAGATATAAAGTTTTCCTGCTTACTTACTCTCTGTTTTAGTGTGGCTATTTAATTTTCGCGGTGCCCAATCCTCTCAAACATACCCTCCATGCGATTAATTCTACCACTTAACTCTTTTAAATCCTTCCTCATGCCTTCGAATTTATCTTCCAGCTTTCTGCATGTAAACTCCATCATACGCTTTTCTGCTTCCATTATTTTGTTGGACAACGAGTAATTGTACTTTATCAGTCGTTGGTCGATTGTACGGATGAGGTTAGGAGTTGAATCGCTTAGACGAGGAGTATTTTTAATTATTTCAGCTTCATTGCCCAACGTCTCGCCCCGACGCTTTCCAGAATTTTGAGACATGGTGTTCCAAAAAAATACTCCGAAAAATAGTTGAGTTGGAACCAGATGGCAGCACAAGTGCAGAAGGTATATTTTATTTTAGGCTATCAAGCGATAGATGGCGCGAATGCGAATGTTGAGTTATTGAAAGCTTTCAGCACAGGAATTGGCGGTATATTTTCAGTTGTTGGTAGCTATATTATCAACTATTTTTTGTACGACTGTTGTTATTGTATTATGACGAATATACTTGTGATTTTCATTAAATTCACTACGATTGTTGAATTTCAGTTGTACTCCGTGCTCCACACTTTGGGAGTTGGTAGAAATTTTGATACTTTTGAAAGTTTTTTTAAATTGTCGACAGAAATGATAAAATCTTTGAATTATTTGCGCGCTCACTTTAAAACAATACTTCACACGAACAGAGTTGCCATGTGTGCGGTATTTTGGCAGACCTGTAGTTTCTTCCAGTGATGTCAGGTTTCGCGAGGTGAAAAAACTGGGGGGATCAGGGAGGTAGCCGTTTATTTCGTTGCAAAGCTAATCGATCTGTGGGCCTGGGCATGTGGCCATTATTGTGCAGTCATCAGCGTAGGAAACAATAGTAGCTCCTTCTGGTGGCGAAGGTAGCTTAGATATGTAGAAATTAAACAAAAGTGGGGATAGGACACCACCCTGTGGCACCCCTTGTTTAATTCTTCTTGGGTTAGATGATTGTTTTCTAAACTGCACCGAGGCCTGCCGACCACCCAGATAATTTGCGGTCCACATTTTTAGACACGGGGGAAGGGTAGACCCTCCAGGATTTGTGTTCGTCCCACTTTCCTTTTTTAAAGTTTATGAAAGTGCGTTTTTCTCGAACGATGAAGTCGGCGGTACGCTCGAGCGAAATAAGTATAGGCAGGTGGTCGGATGCCAATGGTACCATCGGCTGCCAGTTGACGCAGTTTACGAGTCCTGCGCTGACGATTGATATATCAGGCGAACTGTGACAGCTTCCTACCATACGAGTGGGGGCGTTGTTGTTGTTGTTGTAGCGATAAGGTTTCTCCCCGAAGGCTTTGCGGAGTGTTATCGATGTGATGGTCCTTTGCCGGATACAGATCAGGTACGCTCCGGTAGCACAGCACTATTAAGGCGCTAGCCCGACCATCTCGGGAACGATTTATATGGCCACATTAAACCTTCAGGCCATCCCTCCCTCCCACCCCCATGAGGAACTTGGGGTCGCCAGAGCCTCGTCTGTTAGTGAAACAGGATTCGCCACGGATAAGTGAGGTTGACAAATGGGTTTGGAGAAGTTATATATTGCGCTGGCAACCTGAAAGAGTTGCTCTACACAGCCCCTTGAATCTGATATTTTAGTCGACTCTTACTACAGGCATACCTAACGCGGGTTTATTGTGCAGAACGTCGTTTCTTCTATTTGATCAATCAACATTTCACCCTTCTGTTAGTCTGCAGGTTTGAATGCCATAGATCGTAATCGGCATTGAAATCGCCTAGGATAACGCGATTAACGCCAGTGAGTAGTAGACTACCTCTTTTCAAAACAGAAGTGGACAAGCAAAATATATTTTATAAGGGCCTGAAATATTTCAATGAACTTCCCAATCACATAAATGCCGTCTTCCAGTGAGTTTTACAGCTCCGGCTCACGATCAATTCTCACGGGAATGCTCTGGATCATTGAGAGACTTGAGAAGCAGATGTCGTGAAATTTTCACACACGTGAAATGTGATAGGCAGATGCCGCCGCTTTTCTTTTCATTTAATTCATACGGCGAAAGGCTAAGCAGCGACATCTATTTTTGAAAAAGTAGGTTTTTTAAAGGCAGCGTTGCCAAACTAAAAAGAAGTAATTAACAAATTATCTGGCACACAAATTGAACCAGACTTCTATCTGGATTTATCTGGCTCAAATCGTTGTTGTTGCATTTACATGCAAAATTATTTATCTGGCTCAGGATTTTGCCACCGGATTATGGAAAAAAAGTAGTAATAACTTCAATACTTTTAAAAAAAGTTTATTGGAGCTTTGTAGAACCCTTCCAATAAGATAAAGTTTTTCTCCTTTAATTTTTTACATGATATATCCGATACTGGAGCGCGAAAATGGTATGGTAACATGTTTAGCTGTGTTGATCGGAGACTAATACATTCCGACAGCTTAAAATACAAATATAATTGAAAAATATAAGTTCCACATTTTGTTGCCTTTAGCTGGGAGCACTGGAGGATTGGAAACGCGCCCTTTACAACCCTCCTTAAATGAGTGGCTCCCAGACTCGTCCGTTTGTCACGCCAGTAAATATGCTGATCGGAATCACATGGCATTCCAACAGCATATTCAATAGAAATAAGTGATTATAATAATGAATTATACTCAGTAGTTTAAGTTCTAGGCCTAAACAGCCGTAATAATAAATAAATTAAATTAAAGTAGTGCTCTGATATTAGGGCGGTATCCACTAGGGCAACAGGTGGCAGGAGGGATGTAGATATTGATTATTTCTAGGTTTACATCGCCTGGCTGGGTAGATAAGTCGTGACGTTCTAAGCCACTGTTCTACGCTTCCCAAGGCAGCCGGTTCCATGTACCGGAGCGATTCGGAATTTTTCCCGCGCAAGGGCTGTCATTTCAGTGTATCCCCATTTAATTTATTGGTCTCCCCCACAAATTGTCATCCTCCCAGCAGATCCTTGCAGCGGAACTGCGCCATACTCTCCTGCTCCGGAAGGAATCGAACCCAATCCGGGTCCTTCTCCCGACCTCGGTCCTGAGTAATGGTTTTGCTGCGTTTGCCGGAAAAGAATCTTTTTAGGACGGTCATACTCGTGTCAGTGTGTCACGTGTAAGGGATGGTTGCATCGGGCAGGTTGCTGTGGGCTAGATCTCAAAACCTGATGTCCTCGTAACTTTTATAAATCTTTTGTGGCTCCTTGATGTTCACGCCCAAGGGAAGAAAGTCATTTTATGCTAGCGATTGATGAAATTGCAGAGTCCCTAATTGAAAATGGAAAGGAATTTACCTTATATCAACGATCGCTTCGGTATGGAAGATCGTCGAATAAGTAGACTATCATTGAGAAATGTAGAGGATCATTTTACCATACAGCAGTAAAAAGAAGAAATTGATGCGATCAAGGGGTTGTGGATTGATGTGGATTCAAAGTGTGGTGTAGCGCAACCCTTTCAAGGAGTTGCCAGCGCAATTTATAGCTTTTCCAACCCAATTGTGAAACTCGCCTACCAGTGGCGAGTCCCGTTTTTTTTTGCTGCCGATGCTCTGTCGACCCCAAGTTCCATGGCACTAGGGGATGGCCCAGATGGTTCAATCTGGTCATTTTCAATCGTTTCCTAGATGATTGGGCTGATTGTACGTCTGGTTATTGTTACCGTAACGTACCGGAGCTATATCCTGCAAAGGACCAACATCGGGTAGTGCCTTTATCGCTACAACAACAACAGCAACATTGACGCGCGTCATGCGCCAATCGAAAAGTTGAGGAGGGACAAAAAATTATTTGCCGGATTTGTCATATTTCACTCTATAGAGTTTTTCGCTCCATTCATTTCATTTCATTTCATTTATTTATTGACAGTATTAGCACAATAAGATCTTGTATGATCTTTTATAGTGCAACAATGGTTACATAATAATGAGTATACTTTTTTAAAACTTAAAACTTAAAAATGTATATATTATTCCATAAAGTAATAAAAGTGATACTATATAAGTTTCACAAGAATTGTGACAAGGACATTTAGCAACAAGTATTGACTAGATTAATAAATAGCTAAACTCAGATTCTAATTTGTACAAACTTTACCAAAGAAAGAAAATATAACATAATCAAGGTTGCTTCTACTTAAGCTATTGCGAACCGAGTTGGGGATAGAGTTCCAAATGCGGATAGCATTGACAAAGAAAAGTCTTGCAGAGTTTAGATAATTGTAGCTGGGCACGATCATGATATAAATAATTTGAACATAAAAGAGCAATTCTCTTAGTCTTAGAAGGGTACTAAATCTAGAATTTACGCTTTATATACCACTCAGATAACGCACTACTCATGTAAGTAATATCCTATCGATCCCTCATTTAGGGACAAAAGTTGAATATAAAACATATATTTCATGCATTCAAAAAGTTAACAAGGCTTCCACGAACAGAAAATTTTTGTTTTTTAATCAAAAAATCTGTTTCAACATTCTTGCCAAATTAAAAAATTTTCTATTCAAATATACATGTTTGAGTGAAAGCGTTTTTCGATACGTGATCGTATTACACGATACTGACCCAGATCATAACATCAGCATGGTATGACTTTCTTTATATATATTAACAGTGCTTCCGCTGTTCACTATTATATCAATGTTATCATCTGTATTTAATTAGCGAGGCATGCTCATATTGCTTAATGCAATTGTTTTGTTATTGATGATGATATTGAAGCTATACACGTGCATCTGTAGTTATAATTATATAGCAGTAACCAAGTAAATGGGTGCCTTTCATGGGGGTGTTGCGCCTTGCACTCACCGGCGTCACCCCAAATCGTCGACTCGTAGACGTTTTTACACCCTCCCTCCCTCATGTAGGGGCGGAGCCTTCTCGTGGTGGAACCTGGTAACGCTTCGGCGGCTAATTCGAGCGGCGAACTTTCTTAACCCTATCTTCCTTTCTTTTTTCCCTTCCCTTTTCTCTCTCTTCCTCCTTAATGGGCTGGATCAAGGTGTTATACGACCCCTGCCGAGGATCAGCCTGGCTGGGGGCCCATAAATAGCCCAGTCGCTAACGGAGTGCTTCGAATACCGGGCGACCTTCGATGCTATTAAGCCTTACCCGGACATCGCGGATCTGTGTCCGGGTGGACCTTTCCTCTTTTCGGCTACTCGTGGGATGTAATTTAGCATGGAGGAAATGTTTAAAAATAATAATAATGAGGGCGGCTCTCCAAATAAGAAGCAGCCAGGAGCTACGCACACAGGAGCAAAGGCTACGGCTCAGCCGGGCCTCAAGTTAGCTGAGAGAACTTCTTAGAGGTTCGCTGCTGCTGCGGCAGACAGACAGAAAAGGGCCTAGAGATTATCCGGTTCGAGTAGTCCGAGGGACAGTACCTCTCATGGAGGAGGTACTGACCGGGAGGCCATCAGTGCTACTACCGCCCCTCCCTTGGCCCCCACCAGCAGGCCCTCCACCCAGCGACACGCGTTTGGTGGGTCGACTGCTGGGGGCCTCAGTGAGATGGGGGGTGGTGGTCGGCTATAGGGCCAAGGGCCAATCTAGGCAGGAAAGGGCTGAGGGAAAATCCAGCCCGGGTATTCCAAAGGCCGGTAACTCTCGGGGAGGGGCCACCGACCGGGAGGCCTTTGGGACGGCTGCCGCCCATCTCGTAGCCACCAGCACGGCTGCCACTCGGCGTCAAGCGTCTGGCGGTTTGGCTGCTGGGGGCTCCAGGAGTGTGGGGGTGGCCGGCTCTAGGATCAAGGGAGATAAAAAGCACAGTCACCAGGACAAGCGCTGGTCTGCCCGGATCCTGCGTAGGAATGCCTCCTCGCCGATAAGGGATGGGGAAGTTTCCGCGGAGGACTGGGCGAAGGCGCAGCGTGACCTTGCTTGGGCGAAACAGATGTTGCCGGAGTTCAGGCTGGACTGGGTGCGATGAAGCCTCGAAGCGCCAGCGGTCTATGGATGAATCCAACCCTACGGTACCGAAAAGGGCCAAGACGCAGGGAGGCTAGACGCGGTCTTTCGCCGAAATAGCCAAGGATCGGCAGATCATTGGTGTTATTGACGAGAGCAGCGAAGATGGCAGGATCCCGAAACAGCAGTGGAAGTGGATTGAGGCAGCGCTTGCTACTGTGGCCGTTAAGCTCAAAAAAGAGAACCCTGGTCCGCCGCCTTCTTATACCGATGCGGTGTGGTTCCAGGGCAATGTTAAACTAATTGCATGTGACAACGCCAGGTCGGCGAAGCTTTACAAATCCGCCGTCTCGCTGATAGGGGAGGTTTATCCGGGCGCGCGCCTCAAGGTAGTACAGGCGTGTGATATCCCCTCACGACCAAGGGCGAGAGCCTGGGTTCCAGTGACGCCAACGGACCCGCTGATATCCTGGAGCTGCTCCAGGAGTACAACCCGGGTCTACCGACCCAAAACTGGAAGGTGGTTAACGTGGAGAAGACTGAACGAGCCACGATGCAGATAGTCCTGCTGCTCGACAGCGCAAGCGTCGAAGCGTTGAAAAGGCAGGATTTCAGGGTAAGCTACGGCTTCAAGAATATAAGTTTATAAGGCTGACGTTGAAGCCTTGCTTGCCGGAAGCTTGGCTCTCAGAGGGTTGTACTCTGAGGGTCAGCTTCTAGAGGATGGCGATTCTGACGCGACGCTCACGGAGGACAGCGCAAAGAAACAGTGATTCGGGTCCTCCAAATAAACCTGCATCACTGCAAAGCAGCATCAGCTGCACTCCTACTGCACCTGTCTTCAGGTGCGGTAGACATCGTACTAGTCCAGGAGCCGTGGATCGCTGGCAATAGGATCTGTGGCCTGCGGACACCAACGTATAAGCTTTATAGCGCTCAGGAAAAGGGTAAGCCTCGCACATGTATATTGGCTAAGTCTACTCTTAATGTTTTTCTTCCACCCAGTTTTAGCGATGGGGATCTGACAGCGGTTAGCGTCGAGGTGCATCCTTCTACCTAGCGCACGATCACCAAGGCCCATTACCACCGGATAATTTGAGGGATTTCATGAGAGCGGCAAATCCACAAAACGATTTCATCCTACTAGGAGGCCACGCCAATGCTCATCACGCCCAGTGGGGCAGCAGTGATACAAATGACCGAGGTGAGTCTTTATTTAACTATCTTTTAGGCACTAATCTAAGTATATGTAGTAGGGGAAATGATCCCACTTTCGTTACGAGGAACCGCGAATTGGTCCTTGACATAACCCTGGTTACAGACTCTTTCAGTGACCTGATCGTTTCATGGAGAGTTCTAAGGAGCACTCCTTTTCTGACCATAGATATATAAGCTTTTCTATATCACAGGCGCACACAAGTCCTAAGTACATACAAAATATTAGAAGAACGAACTGGGGCTACTATAAGATAATAGGTAAAAAGCTAGCTGAAGAGGTGCGAGCCCCAGAAAGCGAGGAGGAGCTAGACGTGTTTGTAAATAATTTCAGTAAAAAATGTAGGAATGCTTTAGATAGGGCTTGCCCGGCGGACACGAATCCTCATGGGCTGCTTATAAGCGAAAATAATATATATAAAAAAGCAATCCGAAATGGAAAGCGATCCTCCTGGAGGGATTTCTGCGGCAGGATTGAATCCACATCCGCGGCGTCCCGGCTAAGGAAGGTGCTACCGAAATCTCCAACTCAGCTAAGTTACGTCCAAAAGCCGGATGGGCCCTGGACGGACTCCAGCGCTGAAACCATAAACTTGCTAATGGATACGCACTTCCCAGCAAGTGCGGGCGTGTCTTCAAGTATTGTCAGCGGAGGGTCACCTAATGATCAGCTGATAAGCGAAATCACAGATGATAAAAGGATAGATTGGGCTTTACAGACCTTCAAGCCCTATAAATCGCCGGGGCCGGATGGAATTTTTCCGGCTCAGCAACAGTATACTGCCGAACTTATAAGGCCCTGGATTAAAGGGATGTTTATAGGTTGTCTTAGGCCCAATTACGTACCAGTATTGTGGAGGGAAGTCAACGTGGTCTTTATCCCCAAGGCAGGGAAACCCTCCCACTTTAAACCAAATGATTATAGGCCTATAAGCTTATCTTCTTTTCTGCTTAAAGCACTCGAAAGACTCCTAGATGACTACATCAGGAGGAGGATTGAGCCGTCGCTTCTTTCGCAAGCTCAGCATGCCTATACTAAGGGCAGGTCAACTGACACGGCCTTGCACTCACTGGTATCCGTTATCGAAAGGTCACTAGACCTCAAGGAATACACATTGGTGGCATTTCTAGATATAGCGGGTGCCTTCAACAACGTTACCCCGGAGGCCATTACCTCGGCGCTTACCGATCTGGGGGTGGACGCGTGGCTGGTGGAGTTTATATACAATCTGCTTACGCGTAGGCAGATTAAAACTGAGCTAGGTGGATGCGTGATCCGCAGACCGGTCGGCAGAGGCACTCCGCAGGGAAGTGTTCTCTCTCCGCTACTTTGGGTGGTTACTGTTGTAGTAATTGAAACCACGTATTATTTTTAAACAAAACTTTAAATTATATCTTTTAAAAACGCCTAAAAGTATGCGTCAAATTCTTTCTTTATTTTTCACAACAATGAAAATTTTTGAAAATTGAAAAATCAATATTGAAACTTAAAATATTGATAACACATTTAAAAATTACAAAGTTCAAAGTAACTAAAATACAAAGTTAAATAAAAAAAATAAGAACCCTACATTACTCCCCCTTCAAGAAAATTTATCATTAAACAAATTGAACGTAACTCTCTTTTTATGTAAATTCTTGGTGTTGTTTGTGTCTGCCGTTTCAATTATTGCAGGTTTTAATCTATCAATAGGAATAGTTTTAATATTATTATCTATTTCAATTTTAAAACATTTTGGTCTTTTTCCACAATTTTGTAAGGTCCTTCATATGGTTGTTGTAATGAATGTTTATTAATGACTCTAACAAATGCAAATTTACAATTTTGAAGATCTTTTGGAACGTAAATTCCAGTATCAGAATCTTTATGATGACTTAAATTTTATCTAACATTTCGAAAATGTTCACGTAAATTACTTTAAAATTTCAGTTGATGAGAAATTTTTAGCTGATGGCACAACCAGTTCCCCTGGCAAGCGTAAATTCTGACCGAAAACCATTTCCGCTGGTGTAGCCGAAATATCTTCTTTGTAAATAGATCGCAAACCAAGTAATATAACTGGTAACTCGTCATACCAATTATTTGTGTCCTCTATAGCTATTATAGTAGTCTTTAGTTGTCTATGAAACCTTTCAACCATACCATTTCCTTGAGGGTGATATGCGGATGTTGTAATTTGGTGTGGTGGAATTATCAAAAACGTTTTTATTTGACAAAGATAATTCAGACGGCTGTTCAGTTCGATAAAAATCGCCATATAGTGCACACGGCCACAAATTATACAATTTGTATTAAAATTGTTGGAATTAGAAGGTCACCAAGTGATCGCGTATGCAGATGACATCTGCGTCACCATGTGGGGGAAATTTCCGCAAACTCTTTGCAACCTAATGGAAGGGGCACTATCCAAAATTTATCACTGGGCCACAGCCACAGGTTTGAAAGTCAACCCGGATAAAACCGAGCTTGTCCTCTTCACGAGGAGGTACAAAGTACCAAATCTAACACCGCCAAGAATTGGGGGTACGTTTTTAGCGTTTAGCGATCAAGTCAAGTATTTGGGAGTCATTCTGGATAGGAAGCTATTATGGACCGACCATATATTGGAGCGATGCAAGAAGGCAGCAGCAGCGCTGTTCACCTGCAAGAGGGAAATTGTCACCTTAGGGGAGAATCCCCAGGATTTATACAGCCATTGTGCGCCCGATTCTTCTTTATGGTGCCTTGGTCTGGTGGTCTGTACTAGCTAAAACTACCTATTTTAAAACGCTTCAAAAGGTGCAACGGAGTTCGGAGCTCTGCATCACCAGGGCTCTCGGCTCCACTCCATCTGAAGCACTCAACACAATGCTATACCTCTCCACCTCTTGACCTGGTGGCGAAGGAAATAGCGGTCATCGCCGCTCTACGCGTAAGGAAACAGGTCTCTGGTCAAATGGATATAGTGGACACGCAATAATCCTGGGCACGAACGCCCCAGTCCCAATACCGGTGCGCACTGACTACTGCACGTCAAAGAACGTCTTCGTTAAAAACTATAGTATATATATACCATCGCGACAGGACTGGAATACCAGACAACATACGGTACCGGGTGCCATCAACATATTCACGAATGGTTCTAAGCTTGACGGGAAGGTGGGAGCAGGCCTCTTTCGCGGATCTGGGTCTAGAGGTCTCTTTTCGCCTACCAGATCACTGCAGTGTTTACCAAGCGGAAATGCTGGCAATACACAGGGCTGTGAACCATCTCGGGTCTATGCCTAAGGATGGTAAACGGGTGTTTATTTTCTCAGACAGCCAGGCCGCATTAAAGGCCCCTGGACTCATTCGTCGACAACGCAAAGTCGGTCACTGAATGCCACAGATCTCTTAACGAGATGGCTCAGCACTTCAGTATCAGCCTTATATGGGTACCTGGGCACAGAGATATTGAAGGCAATTGCAGAGCAGACGAGCTGGCCGAAGAGGCACCACCGACCATATTCTTCCGGGAAATGATTCGGTAGGTATACCCATGGCCACTTTCAGGCTTCGTGTGAACAGAAGCACTATAGAATTGCAAATGGACTATGGTCAGCCATATCATCGTGTGAGACATGCAGGCAAACCTGGCCGTCATATGACATGGGGCGCACAGAAGCGCTTCTGATTTTAAACAAATCAGTTCTATCGTCCCTGATAAGGGTTCTAACAGGGCATTGCTTAATAGGCACGCATGGTGCTAGAATTGGGGTAACGACCTTCGACTATTGTCGCAGCTGCAGATGTAAGAAGAGGAAGAGTGTCCAGCACCTTCTCTGTCATTGTCCAGCGCTTAGTAGGCGTAGGTTGGCCATCCTTGGTAAACCTTTTCTACATGACCTCGCTGAGGTCTCTAGCTATGAAGTAAAGGCTCTAGCAGCAAATTTATAATTTCCAGGAGGTGGTTAGACCCGTTTTAGGCAGGGTAGGGGTGCTCTTTATTTATTTATTTATTTATTATTACGGTCTTTAAGACCTAGTTTAGGTTAAATAAGAGATTAAACATAAATACTCATGTCACATTTAGTGACGTACAATATAAAAACAATTTTTCTTTGAACTTACTAATATTTTCACAGTCTTTCAATCAGAAGGTAACTCATTATACATTTTATACCCTAAATATTCAAGAGATCTTTTTGGCGAACTCAGTTCTTATTCTAGGCAGTCTTATTATTATTGCAATTTCTTGTTCCATAATTGTGGATTTCATGATTATAATGTATTTTACTACTCAGGTAATTCGTTAACATTCCTAACCTAAGTTGGTGTATAAATTTCAATGTGAATAACTAACTGACTGTTTTAATACTAAGCCAGTTTAATCTATTGAGCATTACAATTTTTGGCGTTCTTGGAGGACATTTTAAATAAATCGCATAGCCTTGTTTTGCTGTATTTGAAGTTTCTTAATATATATATCATTACTTAATAGCAGGAATAGTAGGACAATAATAAAGTGTGGTTAAATAATGAACGATATACCAATATTTTATGACTTTTGACTGATATGTTTACATGTTCTATACATGAAGCCATTTTCTGT
>JARSSU010023397.1:0-26528 GCA_029619165.1 Eurosta solidaginis
AATTGCTAATTTTTCGATAATAAATCCAAAGTTTCATTATATTTTATTTCATTTTACTTTATATTGTTTGATTTCGTTTTATTTTATTTTACTTTATTTTATACTTATTATTTAAGAATTCATGAGCTTAGCACTGGCTTATAATAATTGAATTTTCAATTATTATGCTTTTTCTAAGGAAACTGAATAGAGAGAAACAAACATTTACTGGCATATTGTGAATTTCGTACTGTTATCAAAGGTTTCACCGAGATTCGAACTGCGAATCACGCGGTGAAACTGCAGTTGCCTTAACCACTAGGTTATCCTGCTTGTATTTGTTTCCTGGCTTAATTCAGTTAATCTCATTTCTACACTAACAACAGAATTGAGACATTCTGTCTCTATATTAATTTGTGTGTTATGTGGATTTTGTTTTTGTAAAGTTTCTTTTTCTTTTTATTTTATTTTATTTTATTTTACTTTATTTTGTATTGTATTATTTTGCATTGTATTTATCTTAATAAGGAAGCATGGCCCATAGTACAATACAATTTTCGAAAGCACTACAATAAAAAATCGGTAACAATTCGATAACAAATCTATAATATATATTCATAACAAATCGATATTTTTTCGATGATAAATCCTTTTATTTTATTTTTTAAGTATATCCCTTTTTTGTTTTTTAAATAAATCCTCTTATACTATTTTTTAGTTTATTTCAATTCATTTTATTTTATTTTAATTCATTTTTTTGTATTTATTTTTATTTTTATAATATAATAAGGAAGCATGGCCCATAGTCTATATATATAAAAAGAAGTGTACATTTTGATTGTCACTCCATAACTCGAGAACGGCTCGACAGATTGGCATGAAATTTTTAGGAAAGATACGGGAAGGAGAGATGATGGTTATGATTTTTTTTTCAAATTTTGATTTTTTCTAAAAAAAAATTTAACTTAGATGGCTAAACCGATTTGGGATTTCAAAATCAACTAACCATCATATATATAAAAAGAAAGGCTAAAATGTGTGTTAGTTGGTCGCCGGTGTTTGAAGAGATGCGTCGTCGATTTTGTTCAAACTTTCACACAAGTTGCGTAAACCTCACGCGGTGGTTACTACATAGGTTTGGTTGCGATCGACGTACAGGGTCTCGAGATATAGGCCGAAACATGGACCCGAGTACCCCTAGAATGTGTTTATAAAATATGGATAACAAATGAAAGCTGTTGATGAGTGCTTTAGTAGAGGGTAATTTTCATACCCCTGGGTGACTAAGGTCTCGAGATATAGGCCAAAACGTGGGCCCGTGAATGCCTAGACAGTGTTTATACAAAATGGATATAAAATGAAAGCTGTTGATGAGTGCTTTAGTACAGAGTAACATATTATACAGAGACTGGGATTAGCACTAGGACTGGGACTGACACTCGGAGTGGGACTGGGACTGGAATAAAATACATACCACCCTCTGGGACAGGCAATAAGGGATGCAGAAGAATGAGAAGAAATTGAGTGAAGAGAAAAGAGAGAAGGAGATTGAGAAAGAGATAGAATGAGACGAAGATGGAGAGAGATGAAGCGAGAAAGACGGAGGGAGGAGTGAATAAAAGGATTACGAAAAAGTGAGAGGGGGGGGGGCAGAGTCAGACGGAAAAAGCTTATTATAATGTATGCAGATAGGGCAAATTTAGGACAATGTCTGCCGGTTCTTCTAGTACAGTATATATCTGATTGTTGCTGCTGCTGCCGCCATTTTTTGTTTTTTGCTTTTATGTTGACATTTAATTACATATTCTTGCTTTGCGCTTTTATGTATTTTTTCTATAGCCGACATTATATACACATCTATGTGCGTAAGTACGTTTGAGTCTTTCTCTTCAAATATGATGAGTTGTTCCATTTGTTGCAGCAAACAACTAACGATGACACTCCCCTCAACGTCGTACACACTTAACAGTCGCATATTACTTTTAATTTGATTCAGTTTATTGTTTTAAAAATAACACTTCACAGTTTATGTTGACGAATGTCTTTATAACGTTGTAATAAAACAAAAAAGTTATGACAGATGGATGATAAATAAATATTTCTTGGATTATTTGATGCGTTACCATTTTGCATGCTCGGCATATAAGAGTGATGATGACAAGTCTAAGATGTTTTATTTCTTTTATATCATATCTACAACTATAGGAATTTGTTCAAAAAAGTCCTTGCTCAGCTGCTATTACTTGATTACTAAGTGTTACTCTGTAACTACGCTCTTGCTCCGATGAGTTTTTATTTTTAAAAATACTTAAATTTTAAAAACTCGTAGCATTGTCATAAACATTTTGATTTCACAAAATACTCCTAAGATCTATGCCTCACTAATGAACGAGCATATAAAGAGGTTTAAGGGGAGTGCATTTGTATTGATAAACCATTAACATATCCATAAGTTGGAGTTTTCAAAATGATGCCAAAGAGAGTCAGTCGCTCACTGTAATAGCTGTGTTTCTCATACCTTTTATAAAAGCTTTGGATCGACTTTCGCTAGCGATATCTGGAAAGATATAGTGATGAAATTTGATATGCGTCCTCGCTGCCCAAAGGAGAATTGTCCAAGGTAAAAGTCACTAAAATCGGTTGCTAAACACATCTACTTTCTTACATTTATCTGTCTCCTATGAATGGAGGATTAGCCTTCTGATTGATATGCTGACGCATGGATAAGCATTATATACTTTTAATTTTCTTTCGGTAGAAACTTCCGATTTTTTTTTGTTGACGTGAATCGATGCATGCTAACGAAATTATAGCAAATCGAAAAAAAACATAAATAAAAAACATAAACAGAGCCAATAGACTTAGAAAACAGTCCAAAAGTTATCAAGAAGTTGTCCCAAAATATTCTCAAAACATGATTTCAAAGAAGTTCCCTTATGATTTCGAAATGGACCAGAAGAGACTCCGAAAGTAGTCCGCGGAAGGGAGAGGCTGGTCCCACTGTTGTCACAATGTTTAGACCTCAATCAATATGACCTAGATACCAAATACTATTGGTATAGCTCAAATAGACTCAAATTCAAGGTTAATTCTTAAATTGTGTTCGAAATTATTTAGGACCTTTTCGGGGTCATTATGGACTGTAGCGGATATGATCCCGAAAAAAAAATCCCAAATGACTTTAAATAGGACCGAATTGATGCATGAATACTCCCGAATGGATATTAATCCGTTCCCAAAAACCGATTTCGAAAACAATTGATCCTGAACTGGAAATAGGCCTGAAGTGATCCCGAAATGTTTTCGACAGCGTGGCGCTTACTTACTAATTTAATTGGCGTTTAATCGTTTAACCGCTTCTTCACTGCTGCGCTTCCTCTGCTTCTGTAAAAGGGTTCCGATAAAAATACTTTTTTAGCCGGAGCATCATCTTTCACTCGCATAACATGGCCTAGACAGGGTAGCCGCTGTGTTTTAGTTCGCTGGACTATGTTGGTGTCTGCATAGCCCGTATAGCTCATCATAAAATCTTCTTCGGTACTCGACGACACCCGAGAGTAAACTTTTGAAAAACTTTGTGACACTGCCCAGAGCCGCTCCATCAGATGTTGTCAATGCCTCTGCAAAGGCATATATCAGAACGGGTACAATAGGTGATGTATATTGGAACGATTTTCCGTCATCCCTTGTCGAATTTGGTTTCAAGACAAACCGGTGTCGGCGTTGTGCCATCATCAGTGTCGATTTTCGTTCTCGATGATGGCACAACGCCGAAACCGGTTTGTCTCGAAATCAAATTTGACAAGGGATGACGGACAATCGTTCCAATATACATCATTGATCCACCCTGTCGGAAAATCAACAAAACAAAATAAGTACAATAGGTAACTTCTAGAGCATGATTTTTCGTTTGCCGAGAGAGGACTTTGCGTTTCAATTGCCACCTTAGTCCAAAGTGGCGTTTATTGCCAAAATTTAATTTCCATTTTGAAACCTGAAGTGAAGCAATACAAAATTTTTTATTATTTTATATGCGAATGTATTCGAGTATATGGATGATATAGATGAAATACTACACCAAAAGTCACTACTGCTTTGGGGGAACGAATATTTGTAAACAAAACTTCTGGTGAGCATATCACCCTGTGCCTATTTAAGAATTCGTTTTAAAAACACTTTATCTAAATAATCGGTAGAACTCTCTATATCAGCTTAAATACAATACATTTTAACATTAATCACACAAATCTGAAAATAAGATGATATTCCACACAGCAGTCGACATAGAAGAACCAGCAAAAGATCACTAGGGATAGCTATATACCTCCCGAAATATATTTTTTCGAGCAGGGACGTCGCAACCGGGTGGAAGCGGGGGTGACTACCCCCGCATAAATTCCGACCGGGGATCACTCTATGTGATCGGAAAACAACCTTTGGTAATATTTAAAAGTTGATTTAATTTGACTGATTTTTTAGAGGTTGAAAGACAGTGCAAGGAGGATCTTAAGGGAACAGATTATTTAGTATGAAGTTAATCTACATATGTGAAAGACTACGTATTAAGAAATATATTTTAGAAGTAGCAATGAAGGCATGATTGTACGGTGTATATCTATTTTGACCCGATATGGTGTTACACTGTGAAAATTAATAGAAAATAAACGAAATAAATATGAATGTATATGTAATAAAGATTGAATGAAAAATATATATAAATATATACTAACTGTATTATTATTTGGGTTTGCTCCCCTAAGCAAAATTTCGTTGCAACGTCCCTGTTTTCGAGAGATAAAATAGTTTTCTATTTGGTCAACACTGCCTATAATAGAGGCTACAGGGTTATGTTGAACATTATGTGAACAAACTATACGCTTTTTAACAACGTTTTTGACATTCAAGGTCGCAGTGACTTTAGCATTAAGGGCTTCATTCTGTATTGCGAACGGTAGCTCAGAGGAACGATTCGTCTCCAAACGATTTTGTCTAGCAATGGTATTCTTTATCATTTTCGTTCGGCCTTTACGTTTCTTACTATATGTCAAACAGAAAGGCGACAGCAATTGTCAAATGATATGTTGCAATCGTTTAATATTGTGCAAATACACTCTGAGGAGAAACGAACGTTCGTTCCGTAATAGAGAATGAAGCCCTAAATATCTAGGTTTCAAAAATTCAAAAATTATTTATGGTAACCACCATAAAAAACCACAAAGCTTTCAGCTTGAACCAACTGACATCAATAGCGAAATGTACCTCAATAAGCATTTCGTTGAAATCAAAAGTTCTCAAATCACAAAATGGTTTGTAAATGTTATCAGTAAGCAAATCAAAATTGTCACAGAATAATAAACTTAAGTTGGAACAAAATTTTCCAGGAAACTGAACAGCAAATGAAATATACTTTAAAATACGTTAAACAGGATTCGAACAAAAGCCAACAAAGCACGTTAAGTACTCGAAATTTATAGTTAAGAGTTTTTAAGTACATTCATATGTATTCATATATGTATATGTGCAGTCAGTACACTGACATAAATTTGAAATAACAAAGAGGAAACAAAGTTCAAAATAGGAAGGCTCGCTTGAATACAATGAGTAAATTGAAATATGAGAAAAGCACAAAAATTCCATGGAAATAAGGACGATACAGTAAGACGCCTGCGCGCAGGTGGTGTCGATCAACCTTTGGTTTATAACGTAGCTAAAATAAGTAGGCATATAGAGGGGTAATTCCACAGGTGAGTATGCGACAAGAGTACGTTGACATTGTCACCTAACTAGAAGGAAAATCAGGATGTTTATATTAGCAAGTGAAAGGTGTTTTACCCGTAGTTTAGTCACCGCATGTCCTTTACTATCCTTTCATTTAAATGCACTAGTTTATGCTAATGTGGTTCAGTTTGTTTGGTCTGCGCTGGCCTTTCTGTGGAAACACCCACACATATAAGGTAAGAAAGTATTTTTATATATATATTTTTTTTTATTTGAGTAGTACATTAAAATATTTTAAAAGCATAAATAAGTTAAGGGCAATTGTACTTAAGGTACAGCTGCGCACACATAACTATGAATGTACGAAGTACATACACATGAAATACATACATAAGTATCATATTGTTTCTGTCCACCTACCCCCCCGCAGGCAAAAGCATTAAAACCAAATCAACATGGCTGATCATGATGTCACGCCCAGTAAATGCTGCATCGTTAATGTGTTGCTTTGTGTGATACATATGTACATATTTGGAAATACATACACACAAAAATAGGGGTATACTTATTGCTTTATATGAGGGACGGATGATAAGTAGGCAAACTATAGTTTTTTATAGCGGAGAATCTTATGTTCTTAATATTATAAAAGTGAAACTTTGAATGAATGAAGGGAGGGTCCTACGCCCCTCGGAACAGTAACTCTTCAATAATTTTTATAATCGTTTCGTCACTCAATCACTTCAGAGCAATTTTTGATATTCGCATTACGTGGCATTTATTGGGACTCAAGTCTCCACCTTCCTCCATACGGAAGTAGACTTCTTATTTGCTCACCCACTCTGGAAAACCGGAGAATACTGCTGGTGGTATTGATTCTGCTGACCTTCTCAGCCGATTGTTTTTTGCGGTTCCTCCAAGGTTTTCCAGACACTACGTTTTTTTTATTTACCCCTTTGTCGTAGAAACTTTGCTAAAAGTAATCATCTGCTTATCTGGTGCTCGTACTTCAATGACTTGTATAGCTGTATCAGTCTTGAATGTACTTTTGCCACTATACGTAATGCAATACTCGCCTATCTACAAGATACAAGCGAATTTATTGTTTAATATACCGCGATAATTTCTTCCGTAAAAAACAGGCACGATATCGTATAAGGATGGATTGAATACATGGGTTCTTCAAAATGAATCATTAAAAAGAAACAAGACAGTACTGTGTTGATTGGAATCTGGTGCATTCCGACTAATTTGAAAACATGCTTTCTCACGAGATACTGATCGGAATCGTATGCATTCTGGCAGTATAATTTAATGAGTCAGGCATCGGGTTGATTGGAATCCGGTGCATTCCAACAACGCAAGTCATGTTTCTTTTTTATGCATTGTGATGGCATACCACATTACACTACTTGGAGTTCTGCCGCATTCCCACGACATGCTGATTGGAATCTTGTTGCATTCCAACAGCAATTCGATTGGAAACCAGTGCATTCCGAAATCATGCTGAGCGGAGTCTGATGCATTCTGCAAGTATATGATCTTATTATTGCTCTTATTTCTATTATATTCTAAAATTAAGTTATAATGTTAAATAATATATTTCTCGTTTCTAATATAACATTGTTGAAATTTCGATGTATTCAAATTTTAACCTTTCAGTTGTATATATATCTTTTATATCATGTAGTCGACCATTTCAAGTTTGTTGTCGACTTTAAATAAATACATAAATAAACGGATGACAGATTTTAAAGAAAGTTGACACAGAAATAGACAATACTGTGAAGCATCTATTTTGGCTGTAAATTTTTTAAAAGGGAGGCAGCTTCTCAGCCGCCTGGAACCTTTTTAAAAATCGCTATTACTGAATGTATTTTCCTCAGACGAATAATATTTGGTATATAAGTCATGCAGATAGATGTCAAATTAATTTTGGGAAAGAGAGTAATGCTGCGCCCCCATCCCTGCCTATCTAGGCCCCTGAAAACATTTTTATAATTTTTGGTATCTAGGTCACTTTGATTGAGGCATTTGGAACATTCCATATTCTTTTCATGATTATTTCGGGATAGTTACGGGAATATTTTGGGACCGTTTCGGTATACACTAGGAACTGTTTCGGGATTACTTAAGGATATTTTAGGGGATTCTTGGGTATAATTTCAAAATAATTTTGTAATTGTTTTCATTATCATTTGTCTTCTTGACCGATTCAGAACTATTTCAATATGATTTCTATCATTTAGAGATTATCTGCAGATCATAATGGGAAGTATTCAGGGCTATTTCGCGATAGTTTCAAGACACTACCGTCCCTAAAAAAAATATACCCAGTGAGCCAATTTCAATCAAATAATCGCGATAAAGTGAATGCTAAACTATTCATGTACTATCTTTGGTTACCGAGATATTTATTGAAAAAGATAACAATATGTTTTGTTTGCATAACTTTGCAAAAAATATTCGCACGACCCCGCAAATCTGGACTTAAGCTTTTCTTAGCGAACGATGTTAGTCTTCCTTGCGAACAGATGAAACGTGTTTGTCTTCCACGCGATAAAGCGAAACGTGCTAGTTTTCCATACGAACATGAATCGTGTTACTCTTCCTTGGAACCGACGTTATAGTTCATGCTTCATATAACTTTTTGTCTTAACAATTTAAGCAGGCATTTTTCGGATTAATTACAGGATAATTTCGGGTCAGGATCCTCGGGAATATCTTATCATATTGATCTCTTAACGGCTTAATTTAAGCAAATTTCTTCTATTTTATAATTCTTCTGGAAAAACTCATATGGTCCCGTATATTAAATCTGTTTTCTGTGCCCTTTAGTAATAGGTTTCAAAATATAAATACGAGGTAAAAATGGCCTCCAGCGTGGGGCACACTAATGTGGCTTAATTGATGGAATGCAGCTATTCGCCTGCAATTTAGTAGATAAAAATAGCTTCGTCAAAGGACAATATGAGTCCCAATATATGCTTCGAAAATTAGGTACGAATTTTATTTCCATGTCATGAAGGAATTGTGGAAGTGTGATTTAGTGAAATGGAGTAGGTTTGGAAGAACTGTTATTCGGAAGTGGTTTTCCAGGTTTTTCTTATAATGTATAATATAACATAATGATCTCGCCTGCGAGAAGCTTGGGAACCCTCCGAAGGCCATGATATGCTTCTTACCTTAAACAGTCTTATCTGAGTCCATAAAAGCTGTGGGTTCCCCGAAAAAATGTAGGAACAGATTAAAAATAGCACAGCGTAAAATGTAGTCTTGAAAAAGAAAGTCCTCATTCAATGGAGCTCAAACTTCTAAAACACTCCTCGTTGGCATTCAGATTCCTACAAATAAATACTTCAATAAATAAATAAGAAAAACAATCAAGTTTAGTTGCAAGCATAGAAGGGGACAACAATTGCGAATTAAACACAAACGGCAGCAATATAATTTTTGGAAGGGATGGAAAAAAGTAAGCACATAATACATACCTATCTATGTAGATATGCATATGGGCATGCATTAAGGGTCCATACATATGTACATTGTTGCCTTCGTCAGTTTGCCATTGTACTCTAGTAAATTTTTCCTTTGTATCAAAACTATTTTTTTTTAATATCAATCCACATTCACATCAATGCAAAAGCATTTGCGATTTTTTACCCTTATGCCCACACAAACGCATATGCGTACAGCAACAGAAAGACACATTCTTCTTATTGGCCACAATACCATGCGCCGCGGTACGATTCAACTCGCATCGAATTCCAATTTGCTGCATACCACTCCTTTTCGCAACACATATGTACATACTTGCAAACATATCCCAATAAACTCCAAACTAAAGGACACTCAATGAACATCTAAGAAAAAAATCTTAAAACATTGGAGTCTATCACCGCTGGGGCTTCAATGCTGATACTACAACATTTCCATTTGGAATTGAAAAAGCGTCAACTGGAATTTAAAATAGTCAGTTGTAAATGAGAATAGTCATTTGTAGATACAAAAGGTTAAATGGAAGCGAGAATAGTCAATTACAGATAGGAAGGCGTCGCTTCTATGTGAGAAGTCACTTGTAAATAAGACAGCGTCAAATGAAATTTCGAAAGCTTCGAGTGCAATTGAGAAGGGTCAGTTATAAATGAAAATAGTCAATTGTAAATGTGAAAGCGTCATATGGCAATAAGAACAGTGTCAAAGCGAAAGCGTCATTTCGACATTAGAATAGTCGCCTGTAAATGAGAACACATCAGATGAAAATGCAAAAGCGTTATGTGGAAATGAGAATGTGTCAGATGTAAATTCGAAGGCGTTATATTTAAATGAAAGTAGTCAATTGCAGATTCTAAATTTTCACTAAGGTAAAGAGTGCAAGATTAATTTAGTTGACGAGATATCCGTGCCTGGAGTGGTCGATCGACCGATTTCGCATTATTATTTGACGCTCTTCACGTATCGAAGTAACGCTTTTGCATTTACAATTGATTATTCATATTTCTACTTGATGTTTTCTTATTTCCAAATGGCGCTTTCTCAGTTACAACTGGAAATAGTGTATGGCTGTTTTCTTACCAGAACTGCAGGGCCTATCTTGCATTACGACTTCGCAAAATAAACTCAAAATCAGCGCGCTGAGTCCAGAAACCTTAACCCAAGTTTTGGGTACAACTATTCGCTCTATCCTTAGATTTATTGCTGCCTACTCTGTGGGCCGAGATATGCGAAATACCTGTCAATCCTAAGTCGGTTTATTCATTTTCTGACGCTGCAGCAACTTCAGCGCATCCTTCGACTTTGATACCCATGGTACCCATACATTGATCTGCGATAACGTGAGATCAGTGCGCCTCGTAGGGTTGCTGTTATTTATTAGTGCCACACTCAGGAGCTGCATCGTCACTTCATTCATCCCAGTAAGGCGGAGTCTCCCTGGTACCTTCTTTTATCTTAACAACCATTTCGTCCTTTCCTAGTATACTACTACTATGTTCTTCTTCTATCTGATTTGCAGATTTCAGGTACATGGTTACTCCTTCTGACCTACAGTTTTAGGTACATAATTTCATCGTGGCGAATAGCTTGTTTTACGGGCAGGGACTGGGACTCTTCCCCTTCCGCCTGTTAAAAATATGATTATATGACTAGTCATCAAGTGCTTCTCAAATTGCATAAAAATGTTTATTGGGTATATTCGTAGCCTACGTAAAAGTAATGAATGTTACGCCATCATCTCATTCTATTCAAATTTGAAATCAATGCATAACTTACTCACTTAACCAACAGCTTTATATGCAGACACACAACCACACGCACACATTAAACCTTTACTTATATACACATATATGAGCTACAATTCTGCGTAGAATATCCTTTTGTGTTGTATCCTTTGCTGCTGTCGGTAAGCGCAGCGAAGCCAAAAAACGCGCAAGTTCACGTTTATTATTGATTGACAGAAACAATGGATGAATTGTCGAAATTTCTGTATTGTATGTTTGAATGTATTGTGGGTTTTGTTGTTGCTCTCGTACACCTACAATAGCAAATACTTGCATTGGTATAAAAGCGATGATTTTTATTGAAACGATTAGAAGCGTGGGCTCCCGTTCGACTGTTTCCATAAACTTACTAATAAATATGTGGCTTAGTAATTTTCAAATGTATTCTTCTACTCAAAGGCAGATCTTGATAATGTCAATGATGATGCAACGAAATATGTGCTCATAAGAATGCATAAAAGTGCTCGAGATTATTTGTGGGTATTTTTAATGCTCCGCCTATCACACCGACGATCCTGGGCTCAAGTCCCGGGCAACATCAAACATTTAGAAACAAATTTGTTCAATTGGAAAAAGTTTTTCTAGACGGGGTCGCCCCTTGTCAGTGATTTGGCAAACATCCCGAGTGTATTATTTCCGCAATGAAAAGCTGTTCAGTGAAAACTCATCTGCCCTGCAGATGTCGTTCGTAGTCGGCGTAAAACATGTGGGACCGCGAATTTGTAGGAAAAATTGAAAACGAGCACGATGCAAATTGGAAGAGAAGCTCGACCTAACATCTCTTCAGAGGTTATCGCGCCCCTGTATTTTTTTTGTTTTTATTTTACATTTATTAATGAAGCAAACTTCAGGAACCCTGGAATTTGACATGAAATGTCACTCTATTTACACCCAATGATAAGCAACTGCAAATTACATTTGGTAAAAAAAGATTTATTGAATACCGTTAGGAACAAATATGATAAGTCGCTTCCCAAGGCAGTCGGTTCTATGTACCGGAGGGACTCAGGATTTTTCCCGACCAAGGACTGTCATTTCAGAGTAACCCCATTTAATTTGTTGCATCCCTCCCACAAATTGTCATCCTCCCAGCAGCTCCTTGCAGCGGGACTGCTCCATATTCTCTTGCTCCGGGAAGGTATCGAATCCAATTCGGGGCCGTCTCCTGACCCCGGTGCTGAGAAATGGTTTTGCTGCTTCTGCCGCGAAAGAATCCTTTTAGGATGGTCATACTCTTGTCGTGCAAGAGATGGTTGCATCGGACAGGTTGTTCATGAGCTAGATCCCAAAACCCGACGTCCACGTAACTTTTATAATTCTTTTGTGGCTCCTTACTTTTCACGCCCAAGGGCGTCCCGTAGCCTACGCCTTAGGTCTGCTCTGCAGATTTGTTCTGGATATAATGTTCACAGAAAAGATAGCGAGATCGGAAATGGAGGTGGCCTCCCGTTTATCATACACCACTCTGTGCAATATCATAGATTTGTTCCCGACATCGGCCGCAGGGACAGTGTCTTAGAACGTCAAGGCTTATCTGTCCCGTAAGGCGATGCAAACCTAGAAATAATCAACATCTACATCCCTCCTGCCACCTGTTGGCCCAGTGGATACCGCCCTAACATCAGCGCCTTACTCACTGGCAATAATTGCGTTATTTTAGGCGACTATGGCATTCAAACTTGCGCGCGGACAGTAGGGGTGAGATGTTGGCGTATCAAATAGAAGAAACGACGTTCTGCACAATAAACGGAGACGCCTCCACACGTATGGTAGAAAGCTGTCACAGTTCGCCGGATATATCAATCGTGAGCGCAGGACTCGTAAATTGCGTCAACTGGCAGCCGGTGGTAACATTGGCATCCGACCACCTGCCTATACTTATTTCGCTCTAGCGTCCCGCCGACTTCATCATCACAGAAAAACGCACTTTCATAAACTTTAAAAAAAGAAAGCGGGATGAATACAATCCTTTACAGACAACCGCTTTGCTGCCCTCCCTATCCCGACTGACGCGAAGGGGAGCATGCTTTCCGCAAGGTCGTTGAATCCGCCTTGGCTCGCTTCATTCCCGTCGGTAGAATCCTCGAAACTCGGCCTCACTTTCCGGCGGAGGCCGCAAATTTAGCGAAAGAACGTGACCTTATAAGACAGCTCGATCCCAGCGACCCCAAATAAGGGATATAAACCAACGCATCAGATTGCTTGTGGATGAACACAAGCGAGCGAAATGGGAGGAGCACCTAAGCGGTTGTAACCTCTCTACGGGTGTAGGTAAGCTTTGGTCCACCGTAAAGTCCCTATCGAATCCGTCTAAGCACAATGACAAAATTGCTATCACTTTTGGCGACAAAGTGCTGTCGGATGCGAAACAATGCGCGAGCGCTTTCTGCCGGCAATATATAATGCATTCTACGGTCGACAAAGATAGACGGAGGGCCAACAGAAACGCACATATACATAAATTCAGCGCGTCACCAATTACCATCACCGCCAAAGAGGTTGAGGATGCCATCGGTCATGCTATACCATCCAAAGCAGTGGGCCCAGACGGCATAGCCATGCCGGTGGTTAAACGCCTAGGGAAAGAGGGTTTCAAATATTTAGCGCATGTCTTCAACCTGTCTCTTTCCACCTTCGTCATTTCCGAAAAATGGAAAATGGCCAAGGTGGTCCCACTACTAAAGCCTGGGAAACCAGCTACATAGGAGAGTCATATCGCCCGATATCTCTCCTATCGCCAGTAGCCAAGACGCTTGAAGCCATTTTGCTCCCCTACTTCAATGCACATTTGCAGCTAGCCTGCCATCAGCATGGCTTCAGAAAACTCTATAGCACCACCAACGGGCTAAATGCCATTAGCATCCAGATAAATTTCGGTTTAAACCAAAACCCCCACCATAGAATAGTACTCGTTGCGCTAGACCTATCAAAAGCTTTTGATACGGTCAACCATGGCACGTTACTGCAAGACCTGGCAGGGTCTACCCTTCCCCCATGTCTTAAAAGGTGAACCGCAAATTATCTTGGTGGTGCCAGCCATCGGTACAATTTAGAAACGAAACATCAAAACCAAGAAGAATTAAACAAGGGTGCCAAAGGGGGGTGTCCTATCCCCACTTTTGTTTAACTTCTACATATCAAAGCTACCTTCGTCACCAGAAGGAGTTACTATCGTTTCCTACGCCGATGACTGCACAATAATGGCCACAGGCCCAAAGATAGATGAGCTTTGCAACAGAATGAACGCTACCTTCCTGATCTCTCCAGTTTTTTTCGCCTCGCGAAACCTGGCGACTCTATTTGCAACATTGTACGTCTAAAATGTCGACCATTTTGAACATCCACGTCGATGTAACTACGCTGCCGACTGTTCCACACCCCATCTTGGGTGTGATGTTTGATCAGGATCTGCATTTTGGTGAGCATGCAGCCGCAATTGTACCGAAAATCCAGAGCCGTAATAAAATCCTCAAATCTCTTGCTGGCAGTACATGGGGAAAAGACAAAGAAACGCTCATTACCACTTACAAAGCAATTGGTCAGTTGATTGCATGCCACGCGTCCCCTATATGGTCGCCAAGCCTAAAAACTACACACTGGAAGAAGCTACAAGCCTGCCAAAATACTGCTCTCAGAACCGTCACGGGCTGTTTTCTTATGTCCCCAGAACACCATCTACATAATGAGGCGAGAATACTCCCCATCAGGGAGTGAAATGAGATGCTAACCAAACAGTTCCTGTCGAATACCCAGAAGCCTGGGCATCCCAGCAGACATCTGATTGATGAGTCAATACCACCCAGGGGCTTAAGAGTAATCTCCGTAAGCATTATGAGGAAATACGGCACCTGAGAACTCAGCCGTATGAAGCAAAAAAAAATACAAGCAGGTCTCCAGTGAACTCCACAAACAGGCGCCGGACCTTTATGCCAGGAATTGCCCGGTGAATCCAGTACTCAAAGAACAGTACCCAAAACTTGCGGAAGAGGAACGCACACTCCCCAGGGAAACGCGAGTTACTCTAGCTCAACTTCGAGGTTAAACTCTTACCTATCCAGAATCAAGACCGACATACAAAATGTATGCCCTGCTTGCAATGTGTCCCCACATGACATCAACCATCTCTTTAATTGTAATGTGGAACCAACGCCTCTAAAACCTCTCACATTATGGTCCACCCCTGTTGAAACAGCAAGTTTCCTTGGACTCCCGTTAGAGGATATTGATGAAAATTTGTGATCGGTCGCACCTATTGGATGGGGCGAAGCACTGCTACAACAATAACAACATAAGGATCCTTAAATTTGATTATGCAAAATGAAAAAGTCACCCGTCGATCGCATAAGCTCAAGAAAAGCTTTCGAAAATGAAAGATGAAGATGAAAGAGCTACAAGCAATGAAGAAGGCAAAGGTGGCGGAAGTAAGTGGTTTACGAGTCTTAACAGAGAAGGGAAAAAGCAGAGAGATAAAATAAAACCCTCTCGCGGTACGGGCAGCAATGAGAACTTTCCACCTTTTTAGAGCCGTGGTCGATCCAACTGACTGCAACTTTGATAAAAGAAACCCTCGATATTGAAATTGGAATGAAAAGGTTGCAATCGAATGAAGGCAATATGCCTGATATTAAGAGTAGAAATGAGCCAGTGCCAAGAACGTAAGTTAGGCTAACTTAATCGACAAGAAATGTAGATCTAAGGCTGGAAGACAGAGGGATCTCAATAGCAAGGAATCAACTACCCCGAAAGTTGCAAGTCGAAAGAGGGGGCTGAGGTAAAGTTAAAACTCCGGCATTTTCGGATAAACCAAAAGAAGGTAAAACTAAAGCTCTGGCACTAATAATATGCTTGCGGCAGATGGGGCAGAAAGCAACCTATATGGAATTGGTATTAAACGCAGCCGTAATAGCGGAACTGTTGGGGGGGGGCAAACAGCTCTCACACTGTAAAGTGGCGTCGGGTGATGTTCTCTTGACTCTGAGTTCAACGGTCGTTTTACGAAGCGAAAACGGCAGAAAAAAGAGCAGGCCCTTATTCTGGAATCTTGCTACATGACTAATAATTTGGATGAACCAGCAGAAGAGTTGAAGAAGCTGAGCATTCGCGTCCACACCACAATGCGTGGGGAGTTGAAATAACAAACCATAAATGTGAGTCCGTATTTATTTTATTCTTTAAAGAGGTTAACGCATGGCTAAACACTTCTGGGCCAATAACATACCTTATATTATAAAATTCGTTTCAAGTGTGATCGGAGGGTCATCCTTCTCAGACCGTTCATAGAACGGATTTATCATCATCATTTATTGACGCTCAACCGCCTAGGCGATTTAAGCAAATTGGGAGCACCACGGATACCTAGTCTTCTTCCATCCAGCACTATCTCTCAACTCAGTGTGGTCTCCCTCTCCTTTACTTCCAAATTTGGGTGTCGATAGCAATACTTAATGAGTCGGAGCGGAGCGTATTTCTTCATTCGTACAACAGGACTAAGTGAACGGAGCCTTGAAGCTTTTATTCATTGCATTTTGTTCATGTCTGCATTTCGCATGCGAAATGTTCCTACAGCTCATCAGGACCACACATCCTCCGGAGGACCTTTTGCCGAATAATTCAAGCATCATCCCAACTTATCTCAACACCGTCCACGATTCCGAGCCATAAATCGTCTTTCTTGTGGTTTGGGCAGAGCATATTTGAATTCCGATGCAAAAGCAAGTGTCCATCCGACCATTTTTTGGCAAAGGAGTTGAGCCATGCTCTTTCTACGTCTTCGAGTTGGAGTGGATCGGTAGACAGTCATTCCTTTGCGCTTTTCATTTTTTGGGAACGATATTGCCATTCTTTCAAAGCATGTTGTGAAACGTACACTTCTTAATCAGTGTTTGTGGTATCCGGTTCAGAGTTTTTCTTGTTCTTGTATCAACAATAACACTCGTCAAAGGCTTAGGAATCCGATACTGGGACTTTCTGGTTATATCACGACTACTGCGGTCACAATTGTTTTGACCACTAGAACCTGTGGATCTGTAGATCTTGGTAGCCTCCAAAGGCAGGCATGTCTTACCGCGGGAACATTCTGAGCCCATTAGCCCGTCAGGACAAGGGAATGAGAAGAAGTATTGCTCTATTTATCAGTTATAAAGGCACAATCATCATTGCTTGCATTAATGCCGTTCTACAATACACAGCAATAAATATAAATTAAAAAGGTGTAATCAACTTCGGATGCAAAAAGCTTAAGAAGCTAGCCTCTAGCCTACTCAGAACATGACATACGTAATCGAAGGTTTAATCAACGTCGTATACCTGTAGTCGAGTTGAGGATTAACTGAGCTTGACATTACCGTCCAACCTTCAGCGTTGACTAGATATTTAGAATTAACAGTTCCAACAAACTTAGAACGAAGGAAGAGTAAGAATTAAACGCTATTATATCCGTAGATCCATTATATATTTCGAACATAATTGCGCTTTGAGGCACTGAGCTATTGCGGTTGGTGTGTATGTAAGTTCCCACCTGGATGTATTATGGATTTGACCCTTAGAAACGAAAGAAGGCTTTTGAGAATAAGAAGTAAACGCTATTGTATCCGCAGATCCGCTATATAGTTGCAACATCATTACGCTTTGCAGCACTGAGCTACTGCGGTTGGTATGCTTGTATGTTCGTAGAGGTGACCTGATGAGAAAAAGTCGTAGTAGTTTTAATTGCTATATCCGCTGAATGCAATTTGAGGTTAGTTTCTGGCGTATGACGTACTTTAAAAAATTGAGGCTTTTAACGGCTGAATATTGTCTGTCTGTTTTAAATAAAAAAAAATAAATGTAAGGCGCGATAACCTCCGAAGAGATCTAAGGCCGAGCTTCTCTTCCAATTTGCGTCGTGCTCCTCTTGATTTTTCCCTACAAATTGGACGGACGGGACCTACATGTTTTATGCCGACTCCGAACGGCATCTGCAAGGCAGATGAGTTTTCACTGAGAGCTTTTCATGGCAGAAATACAATCGGAGCGCTTGCCAGACACTGCCGAGGGGCGACCCCGCTTAGAAAAAATTTCTTCTAATTGAAAAATCTTATTTCTAAAATTTTGATGTTGCTTTGCCCGGGAGTTGAACCCAGGGCATACGGTGTGATAGGCGGAGCACGCTACCATCACACCACGGTGGCCGCCGTCTGTCTGTTTTAATCCTGTGAATATTGTCTGTCCCATAAAATTGTATTTCTTGATCCTTTGCTTAGAAGGTAAGAAGGGTAGATATCGAGTAATTCAAGTAAAAAATAATGTGGGAAAGTCTGTTACTAAGCAGTATTGGTCAGTACGATTACCTTCGGTCCAATTCTTCTAAATGTTTCTGCTTAATTAAACACATTTTGCAACTTAGCTCAAAATGTAAAAAAACGATTGCCAAAAATTGAATTTCCTTCAACCGCAATGACCTCATCTCAACACAAATCCCATCAACTAAGGAAACACTGACCTTAGAGCCAGGACCACCAGGGTAGCGCTGAGTAGCTACATAGTTTTCTTTCAATTGCATTGTAATCGTGCATGAATAACTTTTTTTTCTTAAAAATCGCACTTAAGTATGTATGTAATTATGCATTTAATATTAATTTCTAATAAACCACTTTTTTCGTATTCTCACAACTAATTGTTCAGCTACACAATAATACTTACATACTTACCTTTCTTTGTACTTAATAAATGTATTTTAAAATGGCCTTTGTGTAGCCATTATGTAATGTGTGGTACGAGTGCAGATTTGAGTACAATTGATATAATAAGAAATTATGTGAATATATACCAAATAAGTGCAAAAAAATATATGATTTGTGAAAAAAAAATCAGAATGGCAGGATATGCTCAGAGATGTGTGTTTTCAGAGATGTGTGTGTGTGTGTCTGTGTGCGTATGCGCAGTTCTCAGGTAATAATCAAGAAAAAAGATTCATACAATGAACACGCGAGTGGCTCATTCGGACGCGAAATATTCGAACGGGCGAGTAACAATGCCTTTTGCTTGATTTCTTCTACTCCTTCTTCTCCTTGCTTCCTGACTCGAGTGGATACTTGAGCACAGATTCAATATATTTTTTAAATTTTTTTTCTGCTTGATTATGCATTTCTACTTCGCTAAATATACTTAATACTGTGTTTCTTACTTTTAAAGCAATCGATCCTTTTTCACTGCATTGTGGTTTGAGTGTTATAAATACTTTTGTCTAGTATTTCTTATAAAAGGCAAAAAACATATTGAAATATGTATTTGAATTGAAATTTTGTAAGACATTGGTGATCTCAGTTCCTACATACATATTTGTGGCATGATAACCTTACAATTTCTTCAGGTATGCGAGCTAAATTGTGAAGCAGGAAATCAGTTCTATTTTATTTGCTGCTTTTGCTGCGCGCTCCTCTATAGATACCAATGTAAAAGTGTGCAACAATACTGCACATTAACTTTGTTGGATGTGGCATCTTGGCAGTTTTAATCAAATCCACACTTTGTTTATTGTATGAACTTTGTGCTATAAAGCAATCAAAATATACCCAGATGCAGGTCCGTTTACCAAGTTTGTTTACAAGGAATTTTACAAAATATAAGTAAGTTAGTATTCGAGATCCGATTCGCGCATAATCGGAATGTTTATAGAAGCAAAAAAAAATAATAATTAAAAAAAAATTTTAGTTAAACGGTTTTATTGAAAACAATACTTATATGAAGTAATAATAATAGTAAATGCTAGAAAATAATTAGGTGGGTCTAGGTACTAGTTATAACACTCTTCATCAATCTAAGGTGTTGATCAGACAATTAAATAAAAGCGTTGGACGCGTAAAATTTTTATTGATAGTCATAAGTAAGGCCAACTGAATCTTAATCAGGTTATGGTACGCCTCACATTTTTAGAAATTTCACGCGACCAACGCTTTTATTTAATTGTATGATCAACGCTCTAGTTTGATAAGGAGTGTGAGGACAAGTACCTAGGACCTACATAATTAATTTCTACTTTTAGTATTACAAAAAAAAATAAATGTAAGGCGCGATAATAACCTCCGAAGAAATCTAAGGCCGAGCTTCTCTTCCAATTTGCGTCGTGCTCCTCTTGATTTTCCCTACAAATTGGCCGGACGGGACCTACATGTTTTATACCGACTCCGAACGGCATCTGCAGAGCAGATGAGTTTTCACTGAGAGCTTTTCATGGCAGAAATACACCCGGAGCGCTTGCCAAACACTGCCGAGGGGCGACCCCGCTTAGAAAAATTTTCTTCTAATTGAAAAACCTTATTTCTAAAATTTTGATGTTGCTTTGCCCGGGGTGCGAACCCAGGGCATACGGTGTGGCAGGCGGAGCACGCTACCATCACACCACGGTGGCCGCCACAGCTTTTAGTATTGATGTTACTTAATGTAAATATTGTTTTCAATAAAAGCGTTTAACTAAAAATTTGTTTAATCATTTTATTTTGAATTTTATAGTCTTTATTTAATTGCATATTATTTCTCATTATAAATTTTGATTTTGGCGACCTTTTTGTTAACTAATCCCTTTTTTTCTAGCTGGCTTGAGGTCTGAGTTGAAATAAAAACACAGGGGTTTTTATATATTACCAATATATTTCGATTACACACGGTAATCGTCTTCAGGGTGAACAATTTTTTACACGTGTGTATCACTTGACAGTGATAAACTCCACGTCAAGTGATACACACGTGTAAAAAATTGTTCACCCTGAAGACGATTACCGTGTGTAATCGAAATATATTGGTAATATATAAAAACCCTTGTGTTTTTATTTCAACTCAGACCTCAAGCCAGCTAGAAAAAAGTGATTTCTCATTATATTTAGTTCATTTGGTGACACATTATTACAAGGACTCTTTAATGACAATTTGTTACAATCTAACTCCTCATTACATAATCCTTCTAAAAACTTTACTCGGCTCAACGCCACGTATGCTTGTCGTTCATCGAACTCCAAAGTATTTTGATGTCACTTCTACCGGACTGTATGTAATATTTGTTCCAAATATGAGCCAAATCGGACCACAAATAAAATTTTTTTGAATGTCTCAATCCTTGCGCCACATGGCGGGAGTTTTTTTCACAAAGCGATTTATATTCCCGTATATAATATATTTTTCAAATATGAGCCAAATCGGACCACAAATACGATTTTTTAAATATCTCGATCCTGGCGGCAATTTTCTTCATATGTCGCCTTCTGTTCATGTATGTCATATGTGTTCCAAATATGCGCCTAGTCGGAGCACAAATACGATTTTTTTTAATATCTCGATCCTTGCGCCAACTATCGAAGTTTTTTTTCTTATTATTGCATTGTCATCGGGTTCTGAACTATATTCCAAGTTTCAAGCTTGTAGCTTATCGGGAAGTTACTTAAATTTCAATTAAAATTCTGTTCGCTCGCTACTCTGTACTGTTAGATAATTGTATTGTAACGAATTTACTGTAATTCCTCTTATTTGCAACCTTCTACTAACGTTCGAATCACTAAACTGTTGAATAAATAACTCCACTATTCAATATTGCAAAATGGCCTTTATTAAAGTACTACACAGTAACACTTATACTTCGCAACTGATAGCTTGCTTAAATCAAACTGATTGATTGTGCCTCAACTGTTGCCGCTTTTATACTGTTTGGTTTCCTCGTTGGCACATTTCCAGGCGCTTCTATTTCCAGAATCTACTAGTTACCCACCAGCTATAAAATTACCAGCTATAAAATTACCAGCTTTAACTACGTTTATAGCTTCTCATATGCGCGTGAATATGTGAGTGTTACTTGCACAAATAATTGCCTACTTTTGGGAGTATCTCAGATATATGCATGTGTTTGTGCGTTGCTATCTATCTATCCGCTGCTTGTATGGACATATGTATAGACATAATGATTGAGTTGTTGATGTGCATACAAGTCACTGCTTAGTATTGGCTTAGAGGTGATAGTATCCCTTAGGGTTGCTAATATTTGTCGCAGTATCATTGATTCAAACCAAGAAATTCAACAGATGATCTTTCATGCTACTTTGGACTACTGCGTACAGCCACATGCAGTACGTCACGAACGCGAAAGAAAGGAAAAAGCGGACTTCTGAGCAGATTTTGTGCTTTTGATCCACAGATTTGTAGGATATGGCGAAATTTGATTTGATCGTATGACGGTAATATATTTAAGACCTAACTAGTCTTTAGCCGCGGCCCCGTCCGCATCAAGACAAAGTTATTCCAATATAGCCTTGATACGATCCTGAAAGCAGTTTCGACACTGTACCAGATATTTTTAAAAAACCTCGAAAACATCTGGAAATTATAATGCAAACAATCATGAACAGTGCTGAATTCTTCCTAAAATAGTGCAAAAAATAACCCATACGTAGATTGTCCCGGAATAATCCTGTGATTAATCTGAAAATTGCCTTCTTTCCAAAATTGTTTAGACGGTAATCTACGAATATATATGCAACATGAATTATATCTTATTAGTGTGAAAAATGGGATGTCTCATGATGAAACTTGGCGTACAGATAGCTAAAACTCTGGATACTATTATTTAAGGTATGTAGGTTCCAATTAGAGCTTCTCGAACACAAACGAGATTTTCGAGACCCGAGAAATCGAGAACTCGACTTCTCGCGAGATTCTCGTGTCTCGAAATACTTGTAAATCTCGCGAGCTTCTCGACATTCTTACTTTATCGCTGTACGGACAGTTTTTATACACTTTGTTTTTTTTACTTGTGAGTTTTTCGTTTATTATCTTGCTTCAATGACATTTAACTCAAAACATATTTGTTATACATTTTGTTCGGAATATTTTATTTCAGCGAGACATCAAGAACACGGCTTCTCGCGAGATTCTCGAATCTCGAATTACTCGTAATAATCGCAATTTTCTCGACTTTTAATTCAGTCCCGCATTGGCAATATTCTATACATTTCGGGGTTTTTTACTTGTGGTTTTGCGGACATTTTGGCTTGTGCTCCAGAAGGAATCGTAAGCTCTATATAAAACAGCCAATGAATCGGTTAAGTTGAATGTCGAGAAGCTCGCGAGCCTTACGAGTAATTCGAGATTCGAGAATCTCGCGAGAAGGTAAGACTCGCGAGAAATCTCTTCTCGAACGTGTTCGAGAAATCGTAAGTTCTAGTTCCAATTGCCCGCTAGGAACACTTTTTTACGAAATGATCCCTTAGTTGTCTTTAAATTGTTCCGAAAACAATTTCGAAATGACCTGGCGAAAGCGCAAAAATGACAGTGTCGAACAAATTCAGGTTAGCAAAAGTTAGGTCGATTCTGAGAGTGAGGGGTGAAAATAGAAGCTAAATTAGAAGACTCGTATAGCGGCGTTTGCTTATGTTAGTTCGAATTTTTTTTAATCGACCTTCGAACTTTGCAGTCAAATGCCGATTTTCAGAATATTGTTTGTATGGTTTTTTGGCTATAACTCGTCGAGTAATTGATACTTTTTCAATCTGTTAAAGCCAAATTATTGCTAGAGACCTGTGCAACAATTAAAATTAAAAAAAAATGATTTATAAAATTGTTGTAGTGGTGCTTATGAAGCAAAATGTTGGAAATTTTTTTTTCATGCTTTTTGAACATATTTTCCACAAAAATAAGTCTTTTTTCTTTCTGTTTGATCTATATTATGCTTATCAGTTTCTTCAATAAATTTGATTTGAAAAGAAAACAATCATAATACAAAACTTGCGTTTTCCAGCTTAATATTAATTTACTACTCATTTCTTATGTACCAATTTTTTTAGTGTTGGTTTTGAAGAAACATTGAAAAAGAAATTATAAAAATACGGAAAAAATATAATTTTGAAATGTTAGTTATGAAAAGTTTTAAGTAAAAAAATTAAATAAATTAAATTAATGATTTGGCCAGTCACCGTTTAGGAGGCGCCTGTGGATAACTATAGGTCAAACAGAAAGAAAAAATACTTACTTCTGTGGAAAATATGTTCAAAAAGCATGAAAAAAAATTTCCAACATTTTGCTTCATAAGCACCACTACAAAAATTTTCTAAATAATAATTTTAATTTGGCTTTAACAGATTGAAAAAGTATCAATTACTCGACGAGTTATAGCCAAAAAACCATACAAGCAATATGCTGAAAATCGGCGTTTGACTGCAAAGTTCGAAGTTCGATTAAAAAAAATTATTATTGTGTGCCTAAAATTGTTTAAAATATAGAAAACTCTAATAAAAATTTCGAAATTTTAATAAAATTTTCGCGAATTTTCAAATTTCTTCGAAAATGTTTTTGAGATTGGTTTGCAAAATTTGAGAAAAAAAAATTAAAAAAAATCTTTCTTTAATTATCGCATAAAGTTTAAAAAAACTAAAAAACACGCAAATATGGTACCGTTTTATTATCTACAATCCACTTAGATATTTGATGTTGATAGGACCGTAGCATAGAGGCTCGTGTCTCCGCTATTAAGCACAACTGGTCTTGTAGCGAGTTATTTAACCACTGCCGCGAGTCTTCAATAATTGCCGCTAGATGGGTTGTAACTCTCCTTTGCGCGCCTAGCCTAGAGAGTTACAAACAAGAATACATAAGCGTGTTAAAAAGAGCTTAGTTGATAGAAATTGATACAAATTGCCACTGCTATTTTCGTGTTTGCTGTTCTAATTTTTTATTAACATCTCCAATTGGGTATACATATGACTTAGACGTTCTTTTTTCAATTCCAAAGATTCTCTTAACGTCTTACATTCCATCCTTGAAATACTTCGCATAAAGGTTGCATTCATCAGGCATTTTGTATGTATTGCCTAGCTTTTATATTAACTTTTATTGTACATTTATTGTAAATATCTATTTAAACATTACAATTCTGCAATTGAGTTCTCTATGGTGTTGCATTGCTTTCTTTGTTGCTATTATACATCTGTACTTATATATGCTGTAAATAGTTATATATATATTCAAACAATCGTTGCATTGTAATCGATATGCGGCAATGCTACAAATTTTATGACTAAAATTCCAATTGAATGGGACGCGGCAATTAAATTAATTTATTTTATTGTTTCTTGAATAGTAGAACAATTGTGTATGCATTTAATTGTGTGAAAATATATATATTCTTTGTTGTGGGTGAAATTGTGCGCTACTCTATGAAAATGTGAAAACTTTATCGTCGTAGGTACTACGACTTTATCAGAACGTGACAGGATATTGGTGAGAGCGCAGCTGTGGGTTTAGAAATTAAATAATTTGGGTGCTATGTATATGTGTGTTTTCGAGAACCCACTTTCTTATCCAGATATAACGTTATCTATCTGTCCTCATCTCTTTTTTATCTTATAGTTTTTGTCCTTTTTTACTAGCAAACATTTTGCTCCGTTAAGCTTTAATTGAGGGGCGGTTTTTTGAAACTTTTGTTCCAACCCACTCTAAGGGTACTGTTGTGAAAAGGATTTTTCAAAGTAAATGTTCCAGTTTTTGGTGTTACCTACCCCGAACTCCGAACTCAGACCCTCTGGTATGGAAAGAAATTGCATAATATCAGCCTCGACATATCAGAACTGAAAAATATTGTAAATATAAACTATACAAAATTTCGCAAACCCGTTCAGATTACAATAAAGTTTTATTGTTTAAATTGTGATTGGGAAAATAAAATACTCAATCATTTCAGCATAGATACATAAGTGATTGCAATCACGTGTTGCTTATAACAATTGATTGCATAATTTCTGATTGTTATAATCTACATTCATTGGAAATAAGTGATTGCAATAACGTTGAAGATTAAATCATTGATTGAAATCAATTCAAAACACAATCATTTGCGTTTTTTTCTATTGCTTACTTTAAATTAAAGAGGCACTTTTGAAACGATTTTTTCGACGCCGTGTGGAGGTCACCCTGGGGATAAAATAACTAATATATGAATAATAATAAAATAATATATATTTTATTTTTTGGGACTACCGTTCCCTAGATTCAAACCCTCAGGTATGGGAAGAAGTCACATAATACGGCGCATCAGAGTTGTAAAATATTTCAATCATAAATTATAAAAATTTTCGCTAATGACATCAGATTGCAATCAAATAATGTGACTGTCTTTATTGTGATTGTAAGAATATAGTCTATAATCACTTCATGGAAATTGATTGCAATCACGTGTCGCTTACAGCAATTGAAACTAAAATTATGTGGAAGTAAGTAAATGCAATCAATTTATCAAAGAATCACTGGTGTTTTTTCGTAATACTTATTTTAGTTAAAACTAACACAAATTTGAGAGATTATTTACTTACAAAAATCACCTTATTATGTTTCTATTCACCCCTTTTTAATACAAAAAATTATTACATTTACGCGATTTAAAGAAGGCTTCAACTGTGTACCATCTAATCAGAAGAAAAGTCACAAGATAAGCGTTTCTACTTCGGTTGCAAGCGATGATTAGATATTAATGTGATTTCAGTCATAGTATATAATTATGACCCTGAATTGATTGCAATCAAGTCGATTTCAATAGATGAT
>JARSSU010023398.1:0-24157 GCA_029619165.1 Eurosta solidaginis
TTGGCCATTTCAATTTTCGGCGGATGACAAAGTTGGAAACAGACAGGTTAGACATGTGCTAAATATTTGAAATCATCCTCATTTTACCGCTAGGTTTTTTAACGCATCGTCATGGCTATGCCGTCGTCTGGCCCACTACATTTAGATGGTTTAGCGTGGTACCGATGGCACCAATCTGATATTTTACAAACCTTTGCCGGTTGTTGGTAACTGGGGTCGAGCTGTATTTATGTTATGGTTGCGCGTCGTTAACCATAGAATGCATTATATGTTGTCGGCAAAAGCGCCGTCCGGCGCCATCTTTTTCTCTACGGGCTAATGAATTCGAAAACAAGGAGAGCTTATTACACATATCAATGGGTCGCTGAAAATATGGTGCAGGTCATCGCCAAAGGCGATGGAAATTTTGGTCGATTGTGCTTAGACGGATTCGATAGGGACTTTGACCCGGCGATATACAAGCTATCACACAGGGCGGAGAGGTTCTCAATTCCTTAAATGCTCCCTCCCATTTCGACCCGAGGCTCGTTTCTTTTGTGTTCATCCACAAGGCAATCCTGATGCGTTTCGGTGATTATATCTCTTATTTGAGGGTCGCCGGTATCCCGAGCTGTCTTAACTAGTGCCGCCCGTTCTAAGTAACACTCTTCATCTTGCTAAATTTGCGGCAGGCTGTACACTCCGCCGGAAAATTGGGCCGATTTCGGGGAATTCTTCCGTCGGGAATAACACGAAGCCGAAGCGGATTGATGACCTTCCTAAATAGCGGAAAGCATACCGCTTCCCCTTGGCGAGCATGATCCAGTCGGGCATAGGAAGGAAGGCGAGCAACAGCTTAGAATTGTCGTGCTAATGGATTCTGCTACGTCATGCGTTGACTCCACTTAGTCACTCCCTTCACTTCAGCCTTTTTAAAGTTTATGAAAGTGCGGTTCTTGCATTTCGGCGACAAATTGAAGTCAGTCTGCGTCAGGGTTCGCTCGAGCGAAATAAGTAAATAGCAGGTTTTCTCACGATTTCAATGTAGTACCAGAATCAGAGGCTTCCGAGTTATATGACGTAGTTTACCAGACCTTGCGCTTCCTTGTAACTATCGCGTGTATCTGTTTACGTTTCAAAAGCTGGCATACACAATGGACCGAGCTGGCTGAACTAGTAGCTGACAGCTTTCCTCACTATCTGATGGGTGCGTCTCCGTTTATGTGCAGAACGTCGTTTCTTTCTCATGTCGTTCTGATCCTGCCATACATCAGTTCGACCCCTGCTGTCCCGGACCTGCAGTTTGAATGCCACAGAATCCGTGATGTAGGACATTGAATAGTCTGACTGAGTTCAGATAATGCGATTCTGCATCGCCATTGATAGTGCACTGATTTACTCAAGTTATCGTGTTTCGGACAGCACGGAACGAGACGGACGTGGCTTAAATACAAATTTTCTTAGTTTTCGCGTCGGCCCAGATCATTTGAGTATATAGAAGTATATATTATCGCTCTCGATTAGTTTATGCCGGTTACGGATTACCGGTTATGGCGCACATAAATTATATAGGCCTCTGTGAGCTCCTGCTCAGCTGAGTATAAAAAAAATTTGGTTTGGGCCAAACGTACTCCAGTTGTTACTGAGTGCTGTGCAAGTGTCTATTGATCGAAATTATCTAGTGAAATTCATTTTCGTTTAAAATGTTTATAACTTTAAATTCGAATTATTGCGAAAGCTTTAATGCTCATATCGAAATTCGAAAATTACACACAATATGTAGTGAGTTTTTTACTGATTATTATCGCATATTAACATAACCATTTACAATTTTTTTTCGCAATGATGGAACTAGTCGAAACCATAGCATTCTATGAAGTCAATTTAAAGTTGGCTTGCAGTGGGGGTATATTTCACTGGTGCTTGGTCCAATAAAACAATCGTACTTTTGCGTCTTCGTTATTAATAAGGTCGTCAAGTCAGCAAATGAACGATGTATTTTAAGTACGCATAGTGTAACAGACCGTGGATTTATAGAAGTATAGACATTTGTTAATTTTGTATTAAAAACTTTTACAATGTTGCTGTCCCTACTTTACCTTATTGCAGCCACACGCTTCAATCTCCTCTTTTCAATGTGTTAGAAATACGAGCTCACAAACGTCTCTCTCATACGCTCCAATTAACACATGAAATATATATCCCAAATACGTTTTTGTACCTTGCTCATGATGTACACATAATCGTAAAATATTTGCATCGGTATTCGTCGTCAAAAAATGATGGTTCTTAGTAGTATGCAGCAATCAACCAGTAATGCATTTATCTGTTCTGCTCCACACCTATTGCTAAGAACTATTAATGTCGATGGCTAGCACCAATTGCTAGCGTTGGGCACAATTACATTGACGTAACTAAATTAAGAGCCGTTTAGGCAGACCCAGAACGAGTTATGGGAGACTTGTTGCAGGGAGCTGCAATTTAAGAAAAAACCACGTGTATTTAGTAGTATAGGGTGAATGGCGTTCATTGAGCCCTAGTATCGCTCTGGCCGCAAGTAGCTAATGAAAACCGTTTTGATGCCATAAGAACTCAATGAACCCTACTGTGAGTCAACGGTAACTGCGATATGGTTACAATCACCTGGACGTTGTTTATAAAAAATCAAGAAATATTGTGCATCCCTATTACCGCTTAATCTTCCTAGATCTTCCAAAAAAGGGCCCCCGACATGATCTTAACTCGGGTTCTACCTAGAGCCGGGCATTTACAACAGAAATTGCTCGACCAGCCTCTTTTTCCATCTAGGTTGATTCCTTGCTGGCTCACGACAAACGTCTGCCTTTGTCGTTTTGCGGAATAACCCTAGCTAAACGTTTTTCCGCATGTGTTGTGCCTAAAGGCAGTGGTCGAGCCCTGAATGCCTCCCACTTAGATACCTTGTTATTTTTCTCTTCGTCAAGTTGTAGGTCCGTCCAATGACTTTTGAAGTCGACAATCCGCAGTCGTACACTCTTTGTTGGCCTGTTGCAGAGGATTAAAGGCGAAATATATCCTCTTATAAGTATACCCTTGTTTTCTGGCCACCCCCAATGCCAGTTATAGTATCACTAACGTCCCAGTTCAATGTCAGATCTTCTAGCTTGCTCATTGTTCCACCTTATCCTCCTACAATAAGTATGATTTCCATCCCTAGTCCGGAACCCAGTAATGGGATTATTTCCCGAATCGGAATTTTTCGTCAGCCATATTGGACGCCTGAAGATGCGTATCGCACTACGCTCCGACCGATCAGAGTTTGTTTGTATGAAACCAATTCTAAACCTAACTCCAGCAGTTTGAGATTCTAAGTATATGGTGTCAGCTAACGCCCTTTAATTGCTGCTGGCTTGACTTCCACGGGTTATGATGAGTGAATTCTGTATTCAGTAAGTTATTTATTACTAACGACAGTTGAGTCAGAGTGATTTCGCAACAAGTTCACACCAGCCCACTCGTCATGCTATATTTTTTAAAATTTGCAATTTGCTACATTATTCTACCTGACAAAAGCATTCTTGAATCAAAAAGTTTCTGTCAGGCAGCAACGAACTATCATCGGTTCAGACGGAACACACAACAATCGATTCACAATACACATTGCCTTTTTATAAATCATCTATCCATATACTCGGAATACAGCAATTGTAGCACATATAGCATGATGACGTGAGGGCAATAGGGCGTTTTCGGACAAAGAATTAACTATCATCTTAGAGCAAGGTTGGTGTACAACAATCAAGGTCGAATGTATGGATTTCACTATAAGTGCTGAATAATTTAAGAATTAATAAAATAATCGGTCTTTCAACTTGTTTAAAACCATTATTTATTGTACTCACAAGTCGTGATCATCTAATATACGGTTTTTCCATTCAATTGCGCTAACAAAATTTCCAGTAATACAATCTAATTGACAACGGGGCATACAGTCTGAATTTTCGCATCACCAACTTAGCATACGTTTACAATCTCAGTATAAAGCGCTATTTATGAATCGATTCGTATTGATCAGAGTATTCCGCAGTGACTATAGCCTCTATTCTTTGTTAACAAATAATGTTATCCTATATTTGGTATTTATAATAATACGTGAACGAATAGTTTTTTGTATGCTACAATTCGAAAATCAACTGTAGCCAGTTTAATCTAATCGTGAAAGTGCCATCTGGGTTAGGACGCTTATGTTATCAGCGGTCCACAAAATACGAAAAGACAATATAACCCCCCCTGAGTAATACTAGCTCCAATTCTCAAACTTGCGTTGTTTGGCGTGGCCCATGTTTCATCTCTACTATGTATATAGTTGGTACACGCCAAATCCGGTGAGAAGAACTATCGTAGCTATGCTACTGGCTGTCCATCTGCTTAGCGTCATTTTCTATTTGACATAAAATATTGTTTCTCCCTTGTTTCCAATTACCTAGGGCGGGTATTCAGGCTGCGTCACTTTGTTTGTACAAAATCACTTAAAAAAATTGTTCTAAAATAATGTTAGCGCACGAATGCATTGTGATAAGAGCTTTTAAAGCAGAAGTAATAACTTAACGCGTGTTCGCCAGTCTGCACCACCGCCTAGGTATTATATTTTTTGGACAAATTTTACTTACAGCTTTTAGTGCTCGCCGTAAAAAGCATAGGTTCTTTATTTAACAGATTCTTTGTTTTTCATTTTAGTGCTGTTAAAAAACATACCACAGAATAATGACTAAACTTTGTTCAAACTCCACTAAATTTATTTATTTTATGAAACAATTAATTGGCAGCAAATTTTTGACCCAAAATGTTTTGCATTTTCCGATTTTATGCTCATAGCTAAAAATCGGTTTAGAATATAGCAACGTCTATAGTAAATTCAAAAATATAATATTTGCTAATACAAGATTATTACATAAAAGTTTGTATATTGTCCATTTTTCTGCTACTTTATTTTGGATATTTCTTATTTTTCATTATTATTATTTATCTTTTATCACTTTGTAGATTAAATTTGCATTGTTCATATATGAATATTTTTCACAACATTTAATAGAATTTGTATATTTGTCTTTTATAGCTAATTTGTATTTTGCTTTCTTATTTTATTTTTAAAATTATTAGTATGCAGTATTATTCACTGCCACTATCTATATATTAGCGAATGGGGTCACTGCCTGATCGCTAAACAAAAATGTCCATTACAACAATCTTGACATCGAGTGTTTTCAAGCGGTTTCGCTGAACATAGATATCATCTCACCGTAAAATCATATAAAAGTGATATTACTCGATCTCGATATGTGTATTTCTCTAATCAGGTTCAGTGAATAACGTCATCATGCTTCGCAGCCGCAGTTGCATAGTGCCTATTTTTGTTAACAAATATTACTCTATTGTGTTTGATACAGATTCTAAATGTAGAAATCAAGTTTTGTAAATCCAGCAATCTCGGTCGGCACATCTACAAATGAAAACTATGCTGACATAATTGAGCTTTCTTGCAACATACCCAGCGCGAGTGGCCGGCTCATCGTTTGCTTTGGACAGGACAAATTAGATATAAGAAGAGTAGGCCTCTACGTCCGAATACCGCTATTAGAATCTTCATATATGTTTCACACAATGAAGTACGGAAGCTCAATTAAAACGCGCTTAAAATCCCCATCGGAGGAAAAAAAGTCTAGGTTACGTGGCCGTTATTGCGAGTGTTTATACTGGAAGCTCCTGTTTCAAACTGTGGGATTAATCGGGGAGAAAAAGAGATGTATAATGTAGAATGTGCGGGGAACAGGAAGCAGCGGGGGGATGCGGCCTAACAATGAAGGCAAGCGGCTAGAGTGTGTATTATTGTTGATCGTGTATGTGAGATGATAAGGTGGGCGCAAAAATGGGGGGGTGGGATCTGGTAGTATATGTGGGACAATATTGCTTTATCTGATCACTCAACTATTTTATAGTTACCTCGAAACGCCAGGTGATCGGGGTGGGCCCATCGAGAGATAGCTGCCGGCTTCTTTAGCTAGACAACTGATCAAAATCCGGGCAATTATCTGTTGAAAAAATATATTTTGTCTAATGAATGCGCCATTATTCAGAAGTGATACAGCAGATTGGTGAAGTAAAAACTTTTGTAGTGAAATTTCAGAATAAGGAGTGATAACAAAAAATAGTCGGTAAGATGACAAGGTGACGAGAACACGTGTCGTATGTGTAATAAAATTAAAAAATTTTAAAGAAAAAGTTCAGTAGGTTAGACCAGTCTGCTACATATTTTCAACAACACTGATGCATAGACTGAGTTGAAAACAATACACTTGGTCGAATTTCGACACAACATGCGATACTAAGTACATATTACTTATTTGAAATCTGTTCTGGGGGGGTGGAGACCACGATCTCATAATACATACTCTACGTGCCTATCTCGAATCGTTCTATTTTTATATTTGTAACAAGAAGTAATTTGGTACCAAATGTGATAGGTAACATTACTGGTTGCCGTAAACCCAGACTAAAGCGAAAAAATGCTCAAATCAACTAACTAGTACGAAAAACCGGATCCACAATATTAGAACCAACCAAAAAGCTTTTGTCATCAACAATTCACCAAATGTGGCAAACCAGTGGAAATTGTGGCTTCAACAATTCGAGTGGTACGCGATCGCGACAGAACTGGATACTAAGAAACCAGAATGGCAAGTCGCAGTATTCATGTCGTCGGTAGAGAATGACGCAGCAGTAATTTACAATACTTTTAATTTAACAGAAAGTGATAAAAAAGCGTCAGCACAATCAAAAGGCGATTTACAGAATATTTTACACCCCAACTCAACGAAACGTACGAAGATATGTATTCAACACCATCGTACAAAAGGAGTGTCAAACATTTGATGAATTCGTTACAGATCTAAGAAGCAAAATTAAAAATTGTGGCTACGGGACGTTAGAAGACACTTTAATTCGCGACAGTAATAGTAGTGGGTATATACAAAATTACACAACAAGAGAAAAACTACTAGCGGAAAGCAATTAACCCTGGAAAAAGCAATAGATATATGTCACATCTGCAGAGCAAGTTAAGATGCCAGGTAACAACAATGAAGCAGCGGCCACAGTTGACAGCCGTTACGATGGAACAAAAAGCAAACTAAAAGAGAGCATCGAAAGAAACTGAACAAAAAAGATGAACCCTTTCACTGCAGTAGGTGTGATACCACGCACGGTCGACGTAACTGTCCGGCCTTTAAAAAGGTTTGCCAAAATGCAAAAGGAAAGGCCACCTTACCAAATTTTGCAAAAGCAAAACGGTCAACGAACCGGTCCAAGACCGAGAAAGCAACGATTACAGTTTTTTAGTGTCTGCGGTAGGTGCTACAGTGACAGTGTGGACGTCGAAGATTGGTATGAAAAAGCTACGCTGACCAAAAAGGTAATGGTAAAGTTTAAGCTTGACACAGGTACCTACACGTTTTAAACTACGAAATAAAAGAAAATAGTACGTTCACATCAGTTCATCGCCAACGAACCAATTAACATCGTTTTCAAACCACAAAATCCCCGTACTGGGTGAAGTGGTCATAGACACGCTTATTAAAAAACAAGAGGTACCCATAAAATACTTAGTTGTCAAGCAAATGTTACAGCAGTGCTTGTGTAAGTCACATGTGAGAAATTGAAATTAGTGAAGCGTATTGAAACTTTAACTGTTGATGAAAACTTGTTTGAAGGAATGGTTGCCTTAAGCAATACAAATACGACATAGACTTAATAGAAAATCCGAAGTTAAGCATATGCCCTGCGCGAAAAATCCGCATACTATTAGACAGCAGGTTAAGATGAGCTTGATAGTATGGTAGCGCAAAAAATAATTAAACCCATAACCAAGCCGACACCGGCTGTGTCCACCCATGGTCGTAGTAAAAAAAATAATAAAATGAGACTCTGTTTAGATCCATCGGAGATAAATAAAAATCTCAAAAGACGTTATAATCCACTTACTACCTTAGAAGAAATTACAGCCCGCATCCATGGCTCTAAGTGGTTCACCTTACTCGATTGTAAAAAAGGCTTTTGGCAACTGCAAGTAACACCCGTACTTCAGAATATCTGACATTCAGTACCCCATTCGGAAGATACTCTTGCTTAAGAATGCCATTTGGCTTAGCATCGGCTCCGGAAGTTTCCAACAAGTAATGAGTTTCTTGATAGCGGACGTAAAGAACGCGGAGGTGTCCATGATGATGTTCTCTTGCATGCCACCAGCAAACTAGAACTAGAGAGGATCACTCAAGAAGTACTTGACAAATTCAGAAAAGCAGGCCTTTAAGCTTAATAAAGAAAAATGAGTTTTTTAATACACAAGAAGTAAAGTTTCTGGGACATATAGTCTCCGCTGAAGGGGTAAAACCTGATCCCGAAAAAATAGAAATTATAACGAAAATTAAGCAACCGGAAAACGTGAAAGAGTTGCAAAGATTCTTGGGTGTGGTAACATACGTGTCGAAATTCATAAAAAATTTGGCAGATATCACCCAACCACTAAGACAATTATTGCGAAAAGATGTTGAGTGGGTGTGGGATACGCAACACAATGAAGCATTCAATAAATTGAAAAATCTGTTATAAGAATCCACCAGTACTAGGGTATTACGACACGAAAACGCCAATTTTGCTGTCAGTAGATGCCAGTAGTTATGCATGTGGCGGAGTACTAATACAAAAACAGAAGCCGATCGCTTACTGTGGCGAAATCGTTCACAAAAACCGAACAGGGCTATAGCCAATTAGAAAAATGAAGCAAACGCCATTCTAGTAGCATGTAAAAATTTCACATGTAGATTTGGGGTTGCAAAGATTTAACGATCGAATCTGACCATAAGCCTCTTGAAACAATATTTAAAAAGCCATTACAGATGCACCACCGAGATTGCAAAGAATTATGTATCAAATCCTGCCTTATAATCCAAAAGTCACTTATAAAAAGGTACGGAATTGTATGTAGCAGATTTACTGAGTAGAGACTGCGAAAACTTAGATAGTGAAGATTTAAATACAGAAAATTTACAAATATGTGCTATTGTGCCATTCATGAAAATGCGAAAAGACGACTTAAAGCAGAGACCTCAAAAAGTAAAGAACTTAATGATTTAAAGTAAACCATATTAAAAGGATGGCCAGAGACCATCAATAAAGTCCCGGTAAATCTAAAAAAATATTGCTACTACAGAGAGGCTCTCAGCGTTTACGAGGCCCATAATTTTTAAAGATCACAGAGTATTGGTTCCAAACGCAATGGTGCCATTAGCAATGAAACATTGCCACCTTAGTCATAAGGGAGCTACAAGGGACGCTAAAACTGGCCCGTGACAATGTATTCTGGCCAACAATGACCAAAGATTTAACTGAGTACATAAAAACTTGCAGTGAATGCAGCAAAATACAAAAGATAATCAGATGGAACAATAAATTTACAAGCAACACCGAAACGGCCATGCAGTATTGCCGCTTCGGACATATTCCACTTAAGAGGAAAGGATTATATCCACATTGCAGACAGTTACTCAGGATACTTTGACTTTAAACAACGAAACAATATCACCAGCTTCAACGTCATTAAAGAACTTAAGACGTGGTTTGCTACCTTCGGCATCCCGGAAGTACTATTATCATTTTATTATTTCAGGGCTTTTCAGAAAGAATGGAACTTTGAACATAGAATTTCGAGCCCTCAGTTTCCACGTTCAAATGGTCTAGCCGAACGCTATGTACAAGAGGCAAAAAACCTGATGAAAAAGTGCCTCGAAGACAACACGGACATACAGCTAGCGCTGCTACATCATCGGAATACTCCACGCATGGACCTAGGGTCTCCAGTTCAACGGTTAATGAACAGAAGAACCAGAACGCTATTACCTACCAATGAAAAGCTACTCAATCCAAAAATAATAAAAAACGTAAGCAAAAACTAACAAACTCAAGGAAGGTGAGAAGGAACAGCAGATAGAAATAAAAAACAGAGTAGAGAATACACTACGCAAGAGAGAGTACTGCTTAGACAAAGCCATAATAACTGGGTTCCAGCTTATATAGTGAGACCAGAAGGACACCGCTCGTACAAAGTACAAACCGAGGATGGCGCCATATACAGAAGAAACACATGGCATCTTAAGCCAGCCACTTCATCCCTCGACGTTGATCCTAACTCGTCCACAGATCGTCCTACTGTTGAACCAAAAAACCAAAGTTCTTCGAGTCCAACACAAGCCACCGACAGAAACCACAACACAACAGTGTCCGCCAGATGACGTGCCTCGTGAAGCTGAACCTTCCACGCCTGCAACACCACAGGATGCAGCTAGACTCAATCATCCACCACGCACTCGTCTCTGGACGTGTGATTAAAACACCCGCAAGGTACCGCTGAAAAGGAGGGATGTCAGGAACGAACCTATCATCGGTTCAGGAACACACATACAATCGATTCACAATACACATTCCTATATATACATATTACTACACAACCACTTTTATTGTACCACTCTTGATATACATATTATTATTGAAGATTGTTCTAGACACGAACTATAATAAAACACTTGCCTTCTCAATCGTTCTATTTTATTTAACAAAAGTAATTTGTACCAAAGGTAAGGTACATTACAGTTTCCTAATACAGGGTGTTCTTCTACAGCGAACCGCTATCTGATGCAAAAACATTCGTACTTACTTTGTACCCGGCTTTAATACCAGTTCTGCTATGTTAATAGCAATAGGTGGTACTTCGCTTTCGTCCATTGTATCCTCAATTGTATTAATACATTTTTGGTATGTCAAATTGATGCCACTAAAATGACGGATAATGCATTTTACAAAATTTTGCAAAAAAAATTGTATTTATAGTGAACTCACAAAGTATTAGTCGGTGAGTGTTCAGCAACGAAACTATTTTGAAAATAGAAGGTCATAACATCGCATAACCAAATCAAATATGGTTTGTCCAATTGTGTGCAAGAATCGCGTTCGCTGGGCATACACATACAGCTACTAGCCAACTCGTCATAAAATAAAGCTAAAGATTCGGGGCAATGCACTGCAGCCGATTCCACAAGCACTAAAAAATTTGAATAATAATAATGCGTGATAGAAAAGTCAATGCATATTGGGTAGTGCAATTTAGAGCGCCTACTCAAAAGTGTTGGAAATTAAAAAATTTTGTTTGAAGAACGCTTTATCTCGAAATTGGCTGCAAAAAAGCTTGTTTTTTATATTAATATGTATATTGAATTTTTATTAAAACAGCATTTTCAAAGCGGTAGCTGAGTGAGATAAGTCGTTTTTCAACAGATAGATAAACTACACCTTTACCATTGCATGAAAAAAAAATTCCTGACAAACTTTCTGAACTTGAATTGTAATTTTCTGAACTTGAATTGGAAACTCTGAACTTGAATTGTAAATTTCTGAACTTGAATTGTAATTTCTGAATTTAAATTGGAAATTCTGAACTTGAATTGTAATTTTCTGAACTTGAAATGCAATTTTCTGAACCTGAATTGTAATTTTCTAAACTTGAATTGTAATTTTCTGAACTTGAAATGAAAATTCTGAACTTGAATTATAATTTTCTGAGGTTGAATTGTAATTTTCTGAATTTAAATTGGAATTTCTGAACTTCAATTGGAATTTTCTGAACTTGAATTGGAAATTTTGAACTTGAATTGTAATGTTCTGAACTTTAATTATAATTTTCTGAACTTGAATTGGAAATTCTGAACTTGAATTGTAATTTTTTGAACTTGAATTGCAATTTTCTAAATTTAAATTCGAATTTCTGAACTTGAATTGGAATTTTCTGAACTTGAATTGGAAATACTGAACTTGAATTGTCTGAACTTTAATTGAAATATTCTGAACTTGAATTCGAAATTCTGAACTTGAATTGTAATTTTCTGAATTTGAATTGCAATTTTCTGAACTTGAATTGTAAATTTCTGAACTTAAGCTAGAAAAGGTGTAGTTAGCGCCATTTTATACTTCGTCCTCAATAGGAGAACTGTACGGCTTACTTATAAAGTTTGCAGCCATTTTTCCACGTCCATCGGGTAGCGAGCTAGCATTCGAATATGATGTGTTGAAATCATCGTGCTCAATAATGGTGTCTTCTATGCGCGCCATACAATCGATTAACTGCACACTGCCAATAATGCCTTGCTTTTTAACACTAGAAAGAGTAGGGGATAGAGGAATTAAATGTATCTAATATAAAACAATAGACATTTGGATGCGAACTGGCTCCAACATAGAGTAACTGATTTACGGCATAACTTTGCTTTATAAAGCAATAGGTATTCAGGTACTTACTGTACTGAATGATTGATTATTTGCTTTTTTAAAAGCATATCCAACTGATCCTGCAGTACTGTACATCGGAAAGAGGTGGCGGTGGGAAAGCTATGGAACACACTATTCCATGGCTAGGCGGGTTTGTGAAAGTGACATTTCGCTCAAGCGATCCAGTAAGGGCTGAAAAATATTATACATCAAATTATAAGTTTAGCACATTATATAAATAAATATATAATTCATTATTTTCGCTTTGGTCTCACCATTAAAATTGTGCCCCAATTTTGTATTTCAGCGCGATATTTTCTTTGTAAGTCCCTTAGTAATTCTAGAGCCAAATTTGTTAAGCTTTGTGTAGATTTATCACAAGTCAATTGTAAAAGTCTTTTTAATATGCCGCGTTGTATAGTCTCACATATTTGGAATAGAATTCTACAAGCAAAGAATTATAGAGCATTATGGTTTGATATAAGTTTTATTTTAATACAAACACTCATACCCATATGAGGCCTTAGCGAAATTGCCTACAATTTTATTTTTTTCTCTCAGAAAATCATACATTAACTGCATTAAGGTTGGTGTGTGTTGTTCTAAAACTGCAGCATAATTCGATTTCATTTCAATAAATATATCGACAGTTATATGCTCAAGTTTTATACGACGGCGTAACTGAAAATAAATTGATAACGAGTTAAAGGTAAATGTTCTATGTCGTAGAAAATCTTTAGAGCCAGGGATGGAATTATTTAGCCTGAGCAAGAAAACTTACTAATACATAATGAGGCGAGATACTCCTCATCAGGGAGAGAAATGAGACGCCAACCAAACAGTTCCTGTTGAATACCCAGAAACTTGGGCATCCAACAGACATCTGATTGATGAGCCAACACCGCCTAGGGGCTTAAGGAGTCATCTCCGTAAGCATTATGAGGAAATACGGCAGCTGAGAACTCAGCCGTATGAAGCAAAAAACACAAGCAGGTCCTCAGTGAACTCCACAAACAGGCGTCGGACCTTTGTGCCAGGAATTGCCCATTGTTGAAACAGAAAGTTTCCTTGGACTCCCGTTAGAGGATATTGATGAAATTTGTGATCAGTCGCACCTATTAGGTGGGGCGAAGCCTGCTACAACAACAACAACAATGAAGCTACTTGGACACGTTTAGCTTATACATTCGGTTTTGATATTGTCATCGAAAATTCCATTCCCAAAAATAATATTTTTGTACTTACAATATTCTCAATGTACATATAATTGTCTTCCTTAATATGTATGAGTAGCAAAAGAATAAGGAAATCCAACGATCTAATAAAAATATATAGATATATATATAAAATAAGTAAAATAAACTTTACATATATTTAATACAAACCTAAATTGACTGCCCGGCAATGATGATAACAATTTTTGCCAAATGATATAGAATTTCTTACTACGTACCAATGCTTGTTCAAGGAAATTGAAAACTTCTAGCTGAGTTGAGCGCTCCAATGAAGTGTTTAAACGCAACACAAGTACTTGACGTATTGTTGTAACGAGCTGAAAATCATTAAACATTTGATTAAGTGTGCCAGGCAGAAGCAACATTAGCTTTCCCGCAAATCTTCATAATCAAGGGCTTCCCACGGCAGCCGGTTCTTCGTACCGGAGCGACTCGGGATTTTTTTTCCCGACCAAAGGCTGCCTGTCAGGGTAGCTACCACCAAAGGGCTATCATTTCAGTGTAACCCCATTTAATTTGTTGCGTCCCTCCCACAAATTGTCATCCTCAGAGCAGCCCCTTGCAGCTGGGCTGCTCCATACCCTCCTGCTCCGGGAAGGTATTGAACCTAACCCCGCTCCCAGGCTGTGGTTCTGCTGCATATGTCGGAAAAGGATTTATGTTGTTGTTGTTGTTGATGTAGCGATAAGGTTGCCCGTAGGCTTTGGGGAGTGTTATCAATGTGATGGCCTTTGCCGGATACAGATCCGGTACGCTCCATTAAGGTGCTACCCCGACCATCTCGGGAACGATTTATGTGGCCACATTAAATCTTCAGGCCATCCGTCCCTCCCCACCCCTAGTTCCATGAGGAGCTTGGGGTCGCCAGAGCCTCGTCTGTTAGTGAAACAGGATTCGCCGCGGATAGGTGAGGTTGACAATTGGGTCTGGAGAAGCTATATATTGCGCTGGCAACCTGAAGGGTTGCGCTACACAGCCCCTTGAATCTGGTATTTTAGTCGCCTCTTACGACAGGCATACCTACCGCGGGTATATTCTGACCGCCTAACCCGTTGGGGGGGAAAAGGATTTATCTTAGATGGTCATACTCTTGTCAGTGTGTCACGTATAAAAGATGCTTGCATCGTTTGGGCTGTTTCTGGGTTAGAACCCAACGTTCGTCGCCTCCCCGAAACTTCTATAAAACTTCTGTGGCTCGCTGCTTTTTACGTCCAAGGACGTCCCACGGTTCACTCTCAAACGTAACTGCGCAACCTTCTAGCAGCGATGCTGATCAGCAGTCCACATCAACTCTGCCTAACGGCGCTTCCACCTAATGCGGCCGCTACCACCCACCACTACAATCTATGTAACATGGATAGTAGCAATGCCGAGGACCAGCTTTTACCCCCGTGCCTCCCCTCCTTCACTCGTTCTCACGTAAAAAGGAGCCAAAGAGCTCAATATTAAAGAGCACAATGAAATGCTGAACAAACAGTTCTTGCTTAACTCTCACAAACCACGACATCCCAGCAAACAACTGCTTCATTTAGCACCGCCTCCACGGGGTATAAGGGAACATCTCCTAAGCACAATGACGAGATCCGGCACATGCCAACACTGCCGTTTGATCCAGGCAAGCACAGCAGGCCCTTAGACAAATCCACACAGAATCGGTAAACGCCTTTGCCAGGACGCGCCCGGCGAACCCCGTTTTTAATATGCAATATCCCACCCTTGCAGAAGAAGAAAGCACACCACCAAGGGAAACACAAGTCACCCTGGCCCAACTTCGTTCTGGATACTGTAACTGGTCAAACTCAACCCCGACATACGTAATGTATGTCCTGCATGCGATGTGTCCCCACATGACACCAACCATCTTTTCAATTGTAATGTGGAACCTACGCCTATAACATCCATCTCCCTATGGTCCGCCTCTGTTGAAACAGCCAGATTCCTTGGACTCCCGTTAGAGCATTTCGATGACGGGGTTGTGCCCATGGAATTGGGCGAAGCACTTTTAATACAACAACAACAACAACATCAAGGGCAGAACCATTGGCTATGGAAACTGGATGCTGGTAATGAGCATAGAACTACAAGCGAAATGTTGGCAAAATATCGAATCAAATTTAGTTACACAATTTTTAACTGCCGCGATCACATACAGCAGACGATCTATTGCATTGACTCTTCTTGTATAACTTTGCTCGTTTATGTTGTTATATATTTAATAATTACCTCACTAATTTCGTCATCACTAGCTTCAATTAAGGATTTCAGCAGAAAGTTTATCATCAAGGGTAGAGCCTAATACAAAATATGACCAATTTATAATCAGTAAGCTTATTATAAAATGTGCAAGCACATATTTCATCACCGACCGTGTTGTTAAAGCCATCTTCTTTAATGTGATCTAATATACGATGTTGCAGCTGCTCTTGCATGCTACGGCCCAAGCTGAGATTTGTCAATGCTTGCATCGAGCTCACAGTAAATAAGTCTTTAGTTGAGGACAAGTTTTTCTCTGCGCAAGACGAATAGTAAATTATGAAAAAGCATTTTCAAATATTAAAATCCAAAATACTTACAAGAGCATTTGCACAAAATCATCGTGTTTACTTGCGTCGAGGAAAAACTCAGCATTCACCAAGAGATCCTGCTTGGAGGATTCACTGGCTTTTTTAAATATTTCAGAGATGCGCTCAAAAATAAGTTTATTATGGGATTTTGAGACATAACGCAGCTGGGATATGAGCAGTGGCAGTAGAGGCACTGTGCCGTTCGCAAGAAATAAAGGGGTTCTGAAATTGTTAAATTCATATATACTGTTTGCTTTAGTGGATATACATATGATTTCACAGCTTAGTAAAAGTTCAAAAAATTATCAGAGAACGCAACTGATTGGTTTGAGGTATAAACAAATTCTCTTTTAAATACTTTGGGATTACTTCAGGGTCGAAAACCGGAACACTGGTCAAAGAGTGTTCTAGCACTGGTACAACAACAACAGTGTTCTAGCGGTAATTTAGACAATACAATAATTTTGAGTCCAGATGGACAAATCCCCTAGGCCAAGTTTAATACGGTAGGGATACGAAAGGGGTTTCTTACTATTAATATCTGGCTTTTTCTTTATTTCATACTACAAAAGCGGGTTTGGGGGGCATAGAATATACCCGCGGTAGGTATGCCTGTCGTAAGAGGCGACTAAAATACCCAATTGATTCAAGGGGTTGTGTAGCGCACCCTCTCAAGGGGTTGCCAGCGCAATATATAGCTTCTCCAACCCAATTGTCACCTCACCTATCCGTGGCGAATCCTGTTTCATTAACAGCCGAGGCTCTGGCGACCCCAAGTTCCTCATGGAACTAGGGGGTGGGGAGGCCGGGATGGCCTAGAGGTTTAATACGGCCCTATAAATCGTTCCCAAGATGGTCGGTAAGGTACTTTGTTACCGGAACGTACCGGATCTATATCTGGCAAAGGACCACCAACAACAACATAACACTTCCAAAAGCCTTCGGGGGAGTGTGTTTATCGTTAAGAAACAACAACAACAACAAAACAAAAAGTTGTAATATAGTTGACTGATACGTATTGTTTGTCTTCCATATCTTAATTGTTCCAATTCGACATCTTAAGGCATTTATTATCATTTAGAAAAAAAACCAACCAGATTTTTCTCATATTACATACATATCTCTTTATGTTACCTCTGCCCAGCAGCTTCGGATATTTTTTTTAGCAACACCTCAACAACAGCATCTCGCAAAAAGTCGACCATAAGAAAGTTAACAATCATGCTTTCTTGCGATTGATATACCGATTCCTGACCAGATACGCTTATAGTGCATCCACTTAATAATTTCAAACAATATTTGCATTTTGGTGATAAGGCTTCACTTAAACCATTTTTGAACATTTCTATATTTTCGCTTTTACCCGACTTAGCAAAGATGTCACGAAATTTGTTTACAAACGAAACATGATCGCAACCTATGGAATAGAAGAACTTCATGAATACAAATTAAATTCTTGCAAAAGCACATACTTAGCACAAAATTATCTGCTTCATCCAATAGTACACCAGCTCTAGTTAGAACTAATTCAAAAAAATTATTTGGTTGGCGTCCACTTGCATTACGTGGCTGTGTGGTACGCCCTAATGTTGATGCGATGGCACTACGTTGCGACAAATAACGTTGCGTAAGTTCTTGAGATGCCCGGCACAAGTTCATCACTATTTTCTTTAGGCACTTCTGAAACGCAAACATCAGCTGCAACTACAGTTGCTGTTGTCGTACCAAGTTGGGTTCTTTTCGTACTGGTATCTGCAGTTACAGAAGTTCGCTGGAGTCAGGAAAGAAAAAAATTTCCTAAGTACTTAATGCCACGTATATTAACATGTGTCTGTAGAGAAGAACACGTCCGAGTTCCCACCAGCCGGCATCAGATACATCAAACGGTCATTGCGTTCATATATCCTTGTACTTACCGCGAACTTTACCGATGCATTCTCGTCAATAGAGTTCAGTGGCCGCTTATTTTCAGCAGCGCCGGATGTTTTTACGCCACTGCCGCTCTTTGAAGTTTTGTTAAACTTACGATTTTTATACATTTTCAGAAGTTAATTATTTTATGCAATTGACATTATTATTTGGACTCGACCCGCGCAAATCGAATTGGATTTCACAAAAATAAATGCAGGAATGTTACGCTTTAAAATCATATGTTCCTTATACTATGTCTACACTATCGAATTATAATGCCAGATTTATAGCGGACATACATAGAACCCTTTAAAAAATCACACAACATTAGATCAGCTGTTTTTTATGATGTATGAATTTACCCTTTTCCTTGAGCTCTTTTTTTCTCACTCTTTTTTCATTCGCTCAAGGGCCAACAGTGACGAGATGCGCAGAACTCGTAAACTGCGTCAACTGGCAGCCGATGGTATCATTGGCATCCGACCACCTGCCTATACTTGTTTCGCTCGAGCGTACCGCCGACTTCATCGTCACCGAAAAACGCACTTTCATAAACTTTAAAAAAGGAAAGTGGGAAGAATATAAATCCTTTACAGACAACCTCTTTGCTGCCCTCCCTATCCCGACTGATGCCCGCCAAGGGGAGCGTGCCTTCCGCAAGGTCATTGAATCCGCCTCGGCACGTTTCATTCCCGCCGGGAGAATTCCCGAAATCCGGCCCCACTTCCCGGCGGAGGCCGCAAACTTAGCGAGAGAACGTGACCTTATAAGGCAGCTTGATCCAGGCGACCCCCAAATAAGGGATATAAACCAACGCATCAGATTGCTTGTGGATGAACACAAGCGGGCGAAATGGGAGGAGCACCTAAGAGGTTGTAACCTCTCTACCGGTGTGGGTAAACTTTGGTCCACCGTAAAGTCCCTATCGAATCCGACTAAGCACAAAGACAAAGTTTCCATCGCCTTTGGCGACAAAGTGCTGTCGGATGCGAAAAAATGCGCGAGCGCTTTCTGCCGACAATATATAATGCATTCTACGGTCGACAAACTTAGACGGAGGACCAACAGACGCGCACATAACACAAATTCAGCGCGTCACCAATCACCATCTCCGCTAAAGAGGTTGAGGACGCCATTGGTCGCGCTAAACCATCCAAAGCACTGGGCCCAGACGGCATAGCCATGCCGATGCTTAAAAGCCTAGGGAAAGAGGGTTTCAAAATATTTAGCGCAGGTCTTCAACCTGTCTCTTTCCACCTTTGTCATACCGAGAAATGGAGAATGGCCAAGGTGGTCCCGCTACTAAAGCCTGGTAAACCAGCTAACATAGGAGAGTCGTATCGTCCGATATCTCTCCTATCGCCAGTAGCAAAGACGCTCGAAGCCATTTTGCTCCCTTATTTCCAAGCAAATTTGCAACTAGCCTCCCATCAGCATGGCTTCAGAAAACTCCATAGCACTACCTCCGCGCTAAATGCCATTAGCACCCAGATAAATTGCGGTTTAAATCAAAACCCCCACCATAGAACAGTACTCGTAGCGCTAGACCTATCAAAAGCTTTTGATACGGTCAACCATGGCTCGTTACTGCAAGACCTGGAAGGGTCTACCCTTCCCCCATGTCTTAAAAGGTGGACCGCAAATTATCTGGGTGGTCGGCAGGCATCGGTGCTATTTAGAAACGAAACATCAAAGCCAAGGAGAATTAAACAAGGGGTGCCACAGGGTGGTGTCCTATCCCCACTTTTGTTTAATTTCTACATATCTAAGCTACCTTCACCACCGGAAGGAGTCACAATCGTTTCCTACGCCGATGACTGCACAGTAATGGCCACAGGCCCAGGCCCACAGATCGATGAGCTATGCAATAAAATAAACGGCTACCTCCCTGATCTCTCCAGTTTTTTCGCCTCGCGAAACCTGGCATTATCACCGACTAAATCTTCCGCGACCTTATTTACAACATGGACGTCCCAAATGTCGACCATTTTGAACATCCACGTCGATGGCTCTACGCTACCGACTGTCCTACACCCCAAAATCTTGGGTGTGACGTTTGATCAGGATCTACATTTTGGTGAGCACGCAGCCGCAATTGTTCCGAGAATTCAGAGCCGTAACAAAATCCTCAAATCCCTTGCTGGCAGTACCTGGGGAAAAGATAAAGAAACGCTCATGACTACATACAAAGCAATTAGCCAGCCGATTACGTGCTACGCGTCACCCATATGGTCGCCAAGCCTAAAAATTACCCACTGGAAGAAGCTACAGGCCTGCCAAAATACTGCTCTCAGAATTGCCACGGGCTGTCTTCTTATGTCCCCAGAACACCATCTACATAATGAGGCGAGAATACTCCCCATCAGGGAAAGAAACGAGATGCTGACCAAACAGTTCCTGTTGAATACCCAGAAACCTGGGCATCCCAACAGACATCTGATTGACGAGCCAGCACCGCCTAGGGGCTTAAGGAGTCATCTCCGTAAGCATTTTGAGGAAATACGGCATCTGAGAACACAGCCGTATGAAGCGAAAAAACACAAGCAGGTCCTTGGTGAACTCCACAAACAGGCGTCGGACCTTTATGCCGGGAATTGCCCGGTGAACCCAGTACTCAAAGTAAAGTATCCAAAACTTGCGGAAGAGGAACGCATACTCCCCAGGGAAACGCGTGTCACTCTGGCTCAACTTCGTTCTGGATACTGTAACAGGTTAAACTCTTACCTATCCAGAATCAACCCCGACATACAAAATGTATGCCCCGCTTGCAATGTGTCCCCACATGACACCAACCATCTCTTTAATTGTAATGTGGAACCAACGCCTCTAACACCCCTTTCCCTATGGTCCACCCCTGTTGAAACAGCAAGTTTCCTTGGACTCCCGTTAGAGGATATTGATGACAGTTTGTGATCGGTCGCGTCTGTTAGGTGGGGCGAAGCACTGCTACAACAACAACACAACGAGATGCGCAGAACGAAACAATTTTGAACTCGTGAATGCGCAATCTGGGTAGGTGATTTGTGGAACCCTTTGCGCAATGTTACATGTCCAAAAGTGCCGGGAGGGATATCAAAAGACGCCTCTCGGCCTATGTATAAATATTTCGAAGGAGTAAATAAAAAAATAATCCTTCTAATAAGAGATATTCACGGTAATTCTATACGACAGCATGACACTCTTAGGCAAGGTGCACACGAGGCTACGCGTCATAGACGCGTACAAGATATTTTATGTAGCTACAATTCCTCTACGCTTCAAGATCTGCATACGTAGCTACTTACAAGCGTCGCTACAAAAATTTATTTATGCTGTATAATTGCCATTATACAAAAGTTGATTTTGTATAAAATTAAAAACAAAAGTTTTCACCACCGCGCATAAGAGAAAAAAAAGAATTTTCAATTCAAAACGGTTTTCAATAACAATTTTTGTTTGTATCGGTCAACATAAGCATGTCCAGCGACGAAGAATTGGTATTGCTAATATTGCTAAATTTCCTTCGTCGCAGAAAGGAAAAGAAAGCAAAGAGAAAATATTGGGCACATCCATATATTCAGAAAAATGTTAATTGTAGACTGTTTGTATGTGCAAAGGAGTTGTCTCAGGATGATACAAAGTTCCGGACATTTTATCGCATGTCAAAAGCTACATTCAAGGATTTGGTTATGCTCGTTGGTGCTTCCATACAGAAAGAAAACACCAATATGCGTGAAAGTGTGCGGGACCACGTTGGCCATTTTCCATTTTTCGGGTATGACAAGGTGGAAAGAGACAGGTTGAAGACATGCACTAAATATTTAAAACCCTCTTTCCCTAGGCTTTTAAGCATCGGCATGCCTATGCCGTCTGAACCCACTGCTTTGATGGTTTAGCATGACCGATGGCATCGCCAACCTTTTTGGCGGTGATGGTAATTGGTGGCGCGCTGAATTTATGTTTATGTGCGTGTCTGTTGGCTCTCCGTCTATCTTTGTCGACCGTAGAATGCATTGTATATTGTAGGCAGAAAGCGCTCGCGCATTTTTTCGCATCAGACAGCACTTTATCACCAAAGGCGATGGAAACTTTGTCACGCTCGAGCGAAATAAGTATAGGCAGGCGGTCGGATGCCAATGTTACCATCGGCTGCCAGTTGATGCAGTTTACGAGTCCTGTGCTCACGATTGAAATATCCGGCGAACTGTCACAGTTTCCTACCATACGTGTGGGGGCGTCTCCGTTTATTGTGCAGAACGTCGTTTCTTCTATTTGATCCGCTAACACCTCACCCCTACTGTCCACCCGCAAGTTTGATTGCCATAGATCGTGATGGGCATTGAAATCGCCTAAGATAATGCGATTGTTTCCAGTGAGTACGCCGCTGATATCAGGGCGGTATCCACTGGAGCAACAGGTGACAGGAGGGATGTAGGTGTTGATGATTTCTAGATTTGCATCGCCCGACCGGACAGATAATCCTTGACGTTCTAAGACACTGTCCCTGCGGTCGATGCCGGGATCAAATATATGATATTGCGCAGAGTGGTGTATGATAAACTCGAGGCCGCCTCCATTTCCGCTCTCACGATCTTTTCTGTGGACATTATACCCAGAAAACGTCTGCAGTGCAGATGTTGTTGTTGTTGTTGTAGCAATGCTCGCCCCACCTAATAGCCGCGACCGATCACAAATTGTCATCAATATCCTCTAACGGGAGTCCAAGGAAACTTGCCGTTTCAACAGGGGTGGACCATAAGGAAAGGGGTGTTAGAGGCGTTGGTTCCACATTACAATTAAAGAGATGGTTGGTGTCATGTGGGGACACATTGCAAGCGGGGCATACATTTTGTATGTCGGGGTTGATTCTGGATAGGTAAGAGTTTAACCTGTTACAGTATCCAGAACGAAGTTGAGCAAGAGTGACACGCGTTTCCCTGGGGAGTATGCGTTCCTCTTCCGCGAGTTCTGGATATTTTTCTTCAAGTACTGGATTCACCGGGCAATTCCCGACATAAAGGTCCGACGCCTATCTATGGAGTTCACCAAGGACCTGATTGTGTTTTTTCGCTTCATACGGCTGGGTTCTCAGGTGCCGTATTTCCTCAAAATGCTTACGGAGATGACTCCTTAGGCCCCTAGGCGGTGCTGGTTCGTCAAGCAGATGTCTGTTGGGATGCCCAGATTTCTGGGTATTCAACAGAAACTGTTTGGTCAGCATCTCATTTCTCTCCCTGATGGGGAGTGTTCTCGCCTCATTATGCAGATGGTGTTCTGGGGACATAAGAAGACAGCGATTCTGAGAGCAGTATTTTGGCAGGCCTGTAGTTTCTTCCAGTGGGTAGTTTTTAGGCTTGGCGACCATATGGGTGACGCGTAGCACGTAATCGGCTGGCTAATTGCTTTGTATGTGGTCATGAGCGTTTCTTTGTCTTTTCCCCCGGTACTGCCAGCAATGGGATTTGAGGATTTTATTACGGCTCTGAAGTCTCGGAACAATTGCGGTTGCGTGCGCACCAAAATGTAGATCCTGATCAAACGTCACACCCAAGATTTTGGGGTGTAGGACAGTCGGTAGCGTAGTGCCATCGACGTGGATGTTCAATATGGTCGACATTTGGGGCGTCCATGTTGTAAATAAGGTCGCGGAAGATTAGTCGGTGACAATGTCAGGTTTCGCGAGCGAAAAAACTGGAGAGATCAGGGAGATAGCCGTTTATTTTATTGCATAGCTCATCGATCTCTGGGCCTGGGCCTGTGGCCATTATTGTGCATTCATCGGCGTAGGAAACGATTGTGACTCCTTCCGGTGGTGAAGGTAGCTTGGATATGTAGAAATTAAACAAAAGTGGGGATAGGACACCACCCTGTGGCACCCCTTGTTTAATTCTCCTTGGTTTTGATGTTTCGTTTCTGAATTGCACCAATGCCTGCCGACCACCCAGATAATTGCGGTCCACCTTTTAAGACATGGGGGAAGGGTAGACCCTTCCAGGTCTTGCAGTAACGAGCCATGGTTGACCGTATCAAAGGCTTTTGATAGGTCTAGCGCTACGAGTACTGTTCTATGGTGGGGGTATTGATTCAAACCGCAATTTATCTGGGTGCCAATGACATTTAGCGCGGAGGTAGTGCTATGGA
>JARSSU010023399.1:0-75186 GCA_029619165.1 Eurosta solidaginis
CCTCGGCGGGATCCCGTACGAAGACCATCGCAACAGGATTTTGAGGAAGTGTCCCTTGCCGACCAAAGGACGAGCGGTATAGGTGAGGCGTCGAAACCCAAAAATAACCAGCCGCACGGCGGGCGAACCAGGGCAACAACGATCACAAGGCCAGACACCGCATTGAGATAACACGCAGAGTGTAGGGAGTAAAAGCATCGCAACTAGGGCATGCCCAAAGAAGGCCAAACGCGCGGAAACAGCCCAGCAAGCCGGAGAGACCAGCGATGTCCAGCTACGCCCCCACTAACGAGGCAAAAAAAATCACATTTCCCGACCGACCAGACAAAGAACATACAGGGTTTCCGGAATGGCTAAAACCGCTTTGGCATTCAAAAACAAATAACCGAATATTAATCCTTCCTGTATACTTCCTCAAAAATTGTCATGGCAATTCCTGTCATCGCTTCCGACAGTTTATAGAGGAGTGACGAATCATATATAGTATACACTTCTTTTTAATATATATATAGATATGCATAAGGAATGCTTGAAGAAAAAATTACGAACATCCGGTTATAAGCGAAACACGCCACTGTATACAAAGATTTTTTAAAAGGGCCGTAGACGGAAATAAATAAGTATATCTTAGCGTAAAAAAAAGAACTTTGCAGCAATACCAAAATTATATTCATAAATTGAAATAATAACATTAAAATTAGAAAACACTAAATTTTAGATAATGGTGTGGCACGCCCCCTTTTCCATTTTTAAAAGCCTAAGCTAAATTTTCAATCGCTTTCCGTGGAGCCATAACCTCGAAGGAAAAATTTACAAATTACATATCGTAACAAATTGGCAGTACATATATTCCTTATAGCAGGAAATATTTCTAATAAAATGGATAAGATATAGATCGGTTAGCTATACCACGCCAACACTTATATTAAATGACTTTAAAAAGCCGACGTAGGCAAAAATAATAAGTTAAAATCTATCGAAAAAAGTTATGGTCACCATTGTATTTTGAGCCTTTAATAACAAGAAATAGGATGGAGCCGGGAGAAAAATTCAAATACTTGTAAAATATATGGTCTGTACTAGCCCCTTCTTACAATGCATTCAATCTATTCTTTGTAGCATCATATGCGACGATAATATTATCGTGTGATTTCAACACGGTAAACAATATTTTCAGTAAAAATAGGAATCATAACGCGTTAAATCGCCTCTCATTTATATAAAAGATTTGTAAAAGTGCGTGATGTAGTAATAAGCTATTTCTACAGGTAACATGACGACGAGTGAGTCGTTACGATCCAACCTATCTTCTGTATAAACTCATTTTCAGTAATAGTACGAGATCACTTAAGTGAGTTTATGTTTATAATCTACAGTAGTTCTTATATTTAATAGATTAAACAGCAGGGAAACACTCACCATCTACGATGGAAAAACATAGCTAGATTATACTACGCAAGACGCATTAGCCTTCAGCCTATCTGAAATCCTTCTTGCCTTCTATTTTAATATTAAAATTCAGTTAGTACTTTTTTAGAAAAATCTAGTATGCGTGATAGGCGATTAACTTGCGCAGCCAGCTGTAAACACGATTAGCGCACACAAAATACAAACAGAACAAACAGCATCTTGTAAATAGTACAGCTAGGGTATTGCAATGTTGCGGTTTCACCCGACCATAGACCCTCCTTACCTTGTTTTAGTAGAATAATAATACTTTTTTCGTTGTATACCTTGTTGTTTGCCAAAATTGCATACGCAACACGAAGAACTTATTTAATAAGAGCTCATAAACTAACGGTCGTAGCGCCTGATATGCTGAAAACCTGTAGAGCTTTTGTCTATATTAAGTAATGAGGATAGAAGACGACATGCAGTGATAAATATTAAAACTTCATAGTATGTGCGATCTCTTATGAACATAGACTATTTCCATACAAAAAGCCTTTTTTGCGTGTTGTTGCTCACAAACTGATGACAGCTTGAGAATCGTTAAGGATAATTTGGAAATTTGGCCTTTGTGAGAACATAATCGGGAGACTGTCACGATGTAATTCGTTTTTTCATCTGAATATCAAAGCGTTCAGATCATGAAATAGAAAAATTACACGATAGATCGCATAACGCCGAATCGGGTTCGCCTTCAAACCAAATGAGTTGACGAATATAATGTTCCAACATAGTAGCGACATCAGTTAATTCTGCCTTAAAGTGAATCAGTAAGCCCTACAAGAGGAGTCACTGAGCAGTGCTTCATATATATACAACGGCGTGAAGGCCGGTTTAAGCAATAATAAACCGATAAGTATGCCTGCGTAATATGTGGACTAACATCACACACTAGAAGCCGAAGTGGTCATCAAAAAACTATGCGTCCGTAGGATGTATGCGCGCTAACAGTTATATTAATTGGTCGATCTTCCAGAATTTTCACAGCGCGTCAATATTCTTTTAACAACATACAGGCATAATGTTAATATTGAAGCTCCAAAAATCTTATTCTAATCGTCTATACTGAAGAAGGAGGAAGGACTTCATTATTCATCCACCCAGATTATTCCTAATTACTGGGCCCCTTTTAAGCCACATAACCAAATTCTTTATTATAATGACTTAGTGAGAGCAAAGCGATCAACTGTTTAGAATCATCGCATGCGCTATCGCTAATGACAACACAATAGGTTATGTGCCACTTAGGGTGGGTCATGATTCTGTAATGGCACTGAAGTTAACGATATCACGCCATCGATTTCATTGGACATAGATTTGCACCGGCTTCAGGCAAAAAAAGGAATGCACTATGGCACACTCCAAAATAATATTTTCGCAGCTGCGAAATCAGTTTTATTAGACTTCTGTTTCGCCAATTTTGTCGACTATAGATTTAAGCCAGACAAATCAATGTCCCGCTAAAACACGTGCCGATAACAGTCTTTTTCAAAAAAAAAATAATAAAGTAATTTCTGACCATCCAAATTTTAAATTTTTCCTAGCTAGGAGCTCATTGAAAATAGCCTTAAAAAATCCAAGTCCGAAAAAGTCCAAAAATGTAGATTTTAGCTGGCTCGAAAACTTATTTTTTTTTCAGACCCAAGTCTAATAGTATATCAGAGACGTAGCCGCCATGTATCTTACAGCACGAGTTATAATTCGCTCATCATAAACAATTTTAATTAGCGTAATTCAGAAAAGTTTGGTCTCGCATGCGAACGCATAAATTGCACTAGGGCACTTTTTTACGATGTTGCATCGGTGAAATAAAATCTGCAACCGACGGAGATATCTTAATCTGCGAAATAGTCAGAAAAATTTTGATATGTAAGAGCGAATGCCTCAGAGATGTAGTTGATCGAGACTTATTGTACGGAAGTTTCAGGGCGAATTCAGCGGTGAAATTCGTTTAAAGATGCTAGCATAATCTACAAGCGATCGAGAAATATTATTGAACGAATATGAATCCTTCGCACTCATCTTAAGTTCTTCTCTCAGCGTGCCTTCTCAAACAAATATTTGAGCGCTCGAGGCGTAAGACTTCTGTGCTGTAAAAGTCCGTTAGTCGGAAAATATGCGCTATATGGAAGATTTCGAATAGCCGAGCTAAAATGATGAATTCGAATTCTCATAGTATATCGTAACAACATTATGAAATTATTAAATAATTCTTACCCGAAAAAAATTTGCAGGCGAAACGAATTCCTCGGGCGGAACAAACTTTGCAGCTTATTGTACCGATAATTAGACTGATATATCATCTAGAGGATATGTTTATAGAATGGTAATCATTTTGTCGTCATAGATCATATGTATCTGCAAGACGTAGTCATTCAAATTGTCATTCAATGTTCTATGGACTCAGTCCAAGGAATGGCAGAGTACACACATCGCAAGATGATATACATTACGTATATTACGGTTGATTAGACAAGTAAGAGTCCTTAACCTGTAAATAGTATCAGAACTAATGTATGAGGAGGAATATATCGTATATTACCCCTTCAGGTAGATACGTGCTTTTCTTTTTTCTAGTGACGAGGATAGGCTATATTATAAACTGAGTCAGCTTTATTAAGGTCCAATATTACACGCAATCGATTTATCGATAGGGACTTGCGAGCCCTCAGGAAAAAAAGTTCCACTACTGGCTATACCCACAAAATATATTGTCAAGCCTGACGCGCGAAAAAGGTAGGAAAATCGATGCGCGCTAATCGACGTGACTTTCGATCTGATACAAATTCGGACTTAGGTATATTGATAATATTCGATGACTGGGTTCGTTACGCGACCTAGACAAATGGTTTAAATCGGTCTTGTTGGTCTTATTGACTAGGGGCCTCTCTTAGCTTGTACTGATGAAATACGGCTGATGTGCAGCTGGCTCAATCATCTCCATGGCCCCTGATCCTGATGGTATACATGGCATTACACCTCTTGCAGAGTGGACTCAGCCATCAGATGTAGTACTCTGCCTAGAAAGGTGTCTCTGGGATTAAAGTGCAGACATCTAGACGATAAACTGCCTGTTCAGCATTTTGTAATGATCTTTATGTCGAGATTTTAAGCTTTACTATTTATGAGTGCATGTTCAACGTGGTCAAAGGAGACTAGATCATGCCGAGGCAGTTTGATAATGGCAGCATTTGTTAGTCTGGAGGTTCAGTTCTTAAATTCGCCATGATATTCTCGTATGTCAATTCAAATGTGGTATTCCTTTCTGAGTCTAACATACTCAACTTCTTTACCAAGATATAAATCCACGCAGCATCTATATAATCATTCATCACTTCACTCTTCGATGAGAAATGGATATATACATACATTCGAAAGCTAAAAACGCATAAAACTTTCCTAAATGCGTTAATTTTTCATAAATGCAACTGTGCATATATACTCTTACCCATATCTTCTATTGAGCATTATTCATTCATGCTTTTAAACGTGAGTATTTGGTAGATATCCGTAGAATTTTCTGAATAACTAGGATAAAATGGGCATTGACTGAACGACCATGCCAGCCAAAAGTTATAGCAGCCACAACATTTTATTAGAAATGAAAAACAAGATGATGGGAAAGAGAAAACCATCACGCGACGTATACGTAAGAGTCTCCAACGGATTCTGTAATGATAGACTTCTCTCCAATCCCTGTATCCCCTCCCTTCTCTATTGACTACTGGCCCAATACTTACACAGACCTACTATGAGGAAACTCCAGCAAACAGACGACACCCTGACACCGTCGTCGCGAAAAACAATAAGGACGCCTCCCCTTTCAAAGCACGACGATGTAAACAGAGGCCCCCAGCGTGACGACAGGCGGAGAAGGTGGCTGAGAGAGAGGGGCACGAAAGGAAAGAGAGGAATGAGAAGAAGATAGAGAGATGGTATGACAAAATGAAGAGCGACGAAAGAGAGAGGAAACCGATCGAGAGAAGAGAGGGGGCCAAACGTAGGAACAGAAGAAATGACGTTAAAGACGCGAGAGAGACGGACGCAACAACAAGAAAAAAAAGTAAAAGAGAGAGGAGAGAGAAGGTAAAATATAGTAGAGACATACGTGAAGGAATAAAGGAGAGAAGGAACACGCTACGAGGAGAAGACGAGATGGGGGAAATAGGAGGAGGGAGGAAAAGCAGAAGAAAAGAAGGGAGAAAGAGAAATGAGGAAGATGTAACTATCAAAAACGAAGAGAGCGGAAGGCCCCAAAAACGTAAAAAGGAGAGAAGGGAAAGAGATTTGTACAGGGAGAGAAATCACAAATGAGAGAAATGGAAAGAACTGCAAATAGAGGAATAAAGAGACCGGAGTAGAAAAAGGAAGAGAGGAGGGAGAGGAAGGAAGAAGGTGTATGGAGTGGAAAAGGATAGAAGAGAGAAAGGAGAGAGCAAGGAAGAGCGGACTAGAGACAGAAGGGAGAGGGAGGAGAGTAAGGGAGTCGAGAAAAAAATAGAGCTAACAAAATTCGAAGATGATAAAAGGGTGGTTACGCAAGCGGGAGGAAAAAGTAGGGAAAAGGGCGGAAAGAGAGTAGAGAAAAAGGAAGAGGAGGCAAGAGGAGAGAGAGGGAGGGAAGATAGAATGAGGAGGGAAAGAGAGAAGAACAGAAGGAAGATGGAGATAATGGGAAGAATAGAGATAGTGGGAGGGAAGAGGATAAGAGAAAAGAAAGGGAAAGTAAAAGCAAAGGAGAAAAACGAGTGGGTGACAAAAGTGAGAGTGGAAGAGAGGAGGAGAAGAAAGGAGTAGAGAAGAGGAAGATCATGTAGAAGAGAAAGGAGAGAGAGGGGAGAATAAGGAAGAACAGAATGTGAGGGACAAGGACGGCGAGGGAGAGCGCGAAGGGAGGGAGGAGAACAGTAGTAAGAGGAAGGGTGAATAGGAGAAAGGCGGGAGGGAGACAGAACGAGAGGGGGGTAAAAGAGAAAAGGAGAGAGGCCAGAAGAGGGAGGGAGAGGGAGTAGGAGGCGAGGAGGTCCGTAGGACCGTGGTGGCATTTTGTGAGGATGTTCTTAAAAGCTACGTAGTTGTGATTTGAGCAGTGGTATGATGTGTTCCCGAGTAGGATGGATGTGAGCGTACATGTGTCTCGTGCAGAGGAAGGAGGGAGGGGGAGAGTGACGTTGTCTCAGACGTGTAAGTAGAGAGAGGGTATCAGCTTGCTGATGCCTGTGGGTGAGTCTTTCTTTCCTTTTAGCATGAGGATCATTTAAGAGCGTGGTAACGTAGATTTTAGTGCGTATCTAAAAGCAAGTCAGTAATACAAGCTCAACGGTCTCTCTATCCTATCTCCTCCCTGTCCCCTTTTTTTTTTTTTTCCTCTCTTGCATCTCCCTTTCCCTCTCTCTTCTCCACTTCATTGCATCTCTCTTTTCTGTGTGCACCTCCACTCTTCCCAATGCTTCTCTTTTCCTAATTCTTACCTTCCTCCCTGCACTGAATCCCCCCCCCCGTCATTGTTCTCTCCCTTTCCCTCTCCTCCCTGCTATTTCATCTTCTCCCTCCTCACCCTTTGTATCCCCACCTATCTATCTCATTATCGTTTTCCAGCACTCTTCCCTCAATCTCTGTTTCTTGCCTTTCTCCTCCCTATACGCACGTTTAATGATTTTTCTCTTTCTTCTCTTCCCGTTCTTTGCCTCTTTTCTTTTTTCTCCTACTCGTCTCTTCTACTTTTCTTCTCCCCTCTCTATTATTTCCTCCTTCCTCCTCCTCTTCTTCTCTCATCTACTCTCCCCTCTTTACTTCTCTCTTCTTCCGTCTTCTCCTATCTTCTCTCCCTTTTTTTTTTTCCCTCTCTTCCTCCCCTCTATTTCTTCTTCCCCCTCTTTCTGTTCTCTATCTCACCTTTCTGTCCTCCCTCTTCTTCCTAGCTTATCTCTTCTCTTTCTTCCCTCCACTCTTCTTTCCTTCCCTCGCTCCTCTCTCCTTTCTCTCTTCTTTCTTTCATCCTTCTTTCTCTTCCTTCTCTCTCTTCTTACCCCTCTCCCAACTCTCTTCCCTTTACGTCCTCTCTTTTTTCTCTCTCTTCCATTCTCCTTGCTTCTCATTCTTCTCACCTTCTTCTTTCTTCTCATCTTCTCACTTCTCTCTCTCTCAACTTTTTTTCCCCCTTTCTTTTTACCTCTCTTTTCATCCTTTCTCTCCCCTCCCCCTTTCTTCTCTCTTTTTTCCTTCCCTTCCCTTTTCTCCTCTCCCCTCTCCTTTCATCTACCCCCTCTTCTTTCTCTCTGCTTCCCCCTCTTTCTCTTTCTCTCTCTCTCTCATACTCTTTCCTTTTTTCTAATAACAATCTTCTGATCCTCTTCTTCTCTTCTTTTCCTTCAGCTCTTCTTCTTTCTCTCTTTTCCCATCTCCTCCGTATCTCTTATTTCTCATCTTATTCTTACTTCATCCAGATCTTCATCATCTTCTTTCCCCCTTTCTCTCTTTCTTCTATCTACTCTCTCCCCTTTCCTCCTCCCTCTTTTCCACTTCTACTCTTCCCATCCTCTCTCCGTTCCCCTTACTCTTTACTTTTCTTATTCCTCTTCCTTATTTTCTCCCCACTCTCAAATCACCTTCTTCCAATCTCTTCCCTCTCCCCCCCCACTTTCTTTCTCTTCCCCTCCTTCTTTTTTCTCCTCTTGCCTATCCTCTACTCCTTTCTTCTTATATCTCTATCTCTTCTATCTCTTTTTTCTTCTCCTCGGTCCTTCCCTCGCTTCTCCTCCTCCTTCCTCTGTCTTCCCCCTCCCCTTTCTTTCTTACCTCTCCCTCCTTTTTCTTCTCCCCACCTTCTCTCTTCTATCTCAATACTCCTCTCCCTCCTCATATCCCCCTCTCTTTTTCCTTAGTATCTAACATTCTCTCCGTCTCTCTTTTTCTTCCTTTCTTTCCATTCTCCTTCCTTCCTCTCCTCTTTCCTCGGGCTTATGTCATTCCTTCTTCTCCCTTCCCCCCCTCTACTCCTATCTTTCCCCGCTTCTATCCCCCTCTATTCTCCCTCTCTCATTCTTTCCCTCCTCTTCGTCCTCTGTCTTTCTTATCTCTCAATCTTTTTTCTTTCCTTTCCTCTCCTTTCTTTTTCTCTTTCCTTCCCTCCATTTCCCTTCTACTTTTCCTTCCTTCATTTCCCCTCTATCTTCTTCGTTTTATACCTCTTCTTCCCCCTACATTTTTGTCTCTTTTCTGTTCCTTTTCCCTCCTTGCTTTTCTTCCCCACTCTTATCCCTCCACTCCTCCTGTCTTTCTCCCCTTCTTACTCTTTTTCTTTTATTCTTCCTTTCTTTTGCTTCACCATTCCTCTCTCTTACGCCACCCCTCCTTTCTGTCCCTATCTTCCCTCTTCTTTCTCTTCTTTACTTTCCCCTCTATCCATTTCTCTCGCCCTCCCTCTATCGCCTCTATTCTCTATTTCCTTTCCCTCCTCCTTTCTTCCCTACCTCCTTCGTTTATCTCTTATTTCTTTCTTTTTCATTCTCCTCTCCCTCACCCTTCTCTCCACTAACTCCCCTCCTTTCTTTTCTGTCTACCTTCCTCTTTCGTCTTCCGTCTCCATCTTTACTTTCACTCTCTCGCTTTCTCTTCTTCCTCTCTCCTGCGGTTGAGTATTCTTTTTCTCTTTTTTTCTTCCCTTCTCTTCCCGCTATTTCGCCTTCCGTCACTCTAGCTTCCATCCATCGCATCTCTTTTTATCTTTCTCTTCTCCGTCTTTTTCTCTTCTCTTTCTCTTACTCTTCTTCTTTTTTTCCTCTCTCGTTTTCGTCTCCTTTTCTTCTCTCTCCTCACTCACTCCTCTCCCCTCTATCGTACTCTCCTTTCTTCTCCTCTTCTGTCTCTTCTTCTCTCTCTTCTTCAACTCCCCCAGCTTTCCTTCTTCTTCTCATACTCTCCTTTTATCTCCTTGTAATATCTCGTCCCCTCATTTCTCATCCTGCTCTTATCCCTCTCATCTATTCCTCTCCTTCTTTCTCTTTATCTCTTTTTTTTCTTCTTCTTCCTCTCCCTTTCCCCCTTCTTCCTCCCTTCCTCTTCCTCTCTCCATCTGCACCCATTCTTTTTCCTTTCTTCTACTTCTCTTTTTTCTTTTTCTCCACTTCTTTTCTTTTCCTTTTCTTCTCTTTCTTCTACCTCTCCCCTTCTATACTTCCTTTCTCTTCTCTCCCTTTCTTTCTCTCGTTCTCCATGTCTCTTCTTCTGTTCCTCCTTCTCTTTCTCTTCCTCCTCGCTCTCTTCTTTCTTCTTCTTCTCCCTTCGATTTTCCTTCTCTCCTTAACCTTTCCCTCTTCTCTCTTCTGCCCCATCTTTCTCTTCTTCTCCCTTTCCGTCTTTCCTTCTCTCTCTCCCCTTCATTCTCCCCCTCCCCCGCTCGTCTTTCTCTTCCCTTTATATTCCCTTTCCTCTCCTCTTCTCTCCCTCTTTTCTTCTCTTATTTATTCTTTTTTCCTTTCTTCTGCCCTTTACATCTGCCCTTTCTCTCCCGATTCTCTTCTCTTCTTTCCTCTCCCCCTTTCATACTCTCCCCTTTCTCCTTATTTCTCTCTCCCCTATTGCTATTATTTTGTCGTTCTTTCCTCTCTCCCTTTCCTCTCACTTTCTTCTTTCTCTTCTCTCCTCCCTCCTTTTCTTCCTCTTCTGCCCACTTTCTCTCTTTTTTTTTATTCCTTCTTTCGATCCTTTATCCCCTTTCTTTCCTCCTTTCTCTCTCTTCCCTCTTTCTCTTACTTCTCTCACCTCTCTATCTTTATCTCCTTCTGTTCTCTTGCCTCTCTGCCTCCCTCCAAGTTCTCTCTCATCTCTCTCCCCCTCACCCCTCTTTCTTTTTTATTATCTTTTTTCTCTCCCTCTTTCTCTCTTCCCTCTCTCTCTCTCCCTTCTTCTCTCTCTGCCTCCTTTTCTCCTCCTTCTTTCCCCTCTCTCTTTCTTTTCTTCTCCTTTCTTCTCTCTTCTTCTCTTTTTCTCCTAAGCTCCTCCCGCTTCTTCTTTCTCCTCTATTCTTCTTTCCCCCCCCTTTTTTTTTTTTTTTTTTTCTCTTGCTTCTTATCTTCTCTCCTTTTCGCTTTTCTTCTCTTCTCTCTCTTTTCTTTTTTCTTTTTTTTTTTTTTTTCTCTTCTCTCTTCCTTTCTTTGCTTCTCTTCCTCTTACCTCTCTCTCCCCTCTTTCCTTCACTCTCCCTTTTCTCCCCTCTTCTTTCCTTCTTTTTTCTTCCGTCTTCTTTCACTTTTCTCTTCTTTTGATCTGTTCTTCTATTACTTCTCCGTTTCTCCCTCCTTTCTTCTTTTATTTCCCGTATTTCTTAAAATCATAATACTTTTGTTTTGGTTGTTATGCATAAAATTCTTACGACAGATAATAACAGTTAAGTATGTAAATGCGCCAAAGAAACACGTACATATTTTAATTTTGTAAGAAAATGTATAGCGAAAGACTTTGGTGCTTTAGGGTCCGGCAGGTCAATGCCATCAATCGTCAAGTTAGCCGCAACCGGTAAAACGTCGTTGTTTGCTGCTTATAAAAACTTTTTTTATATTTTGTTGATTTAAATGAAAAATTGTGGTGGTGGATTTTTGATGATATTACGGGATTTTAACCGCAAAAAAATCACATAACTGTTTCATTGGAAAAAATTAGAGTTTAAGACGCACAAAAAAAAGCAAGAAAGGAAGATTACTGGGAAAAATAAAAGGCTTGCTATTTTTGTAATTCAAAAAAAAATGCTGTTTATTTGTGGTGACTGTCCATAGTCTATGTATCAGTAGCAGTTTGGTTTTAACATATGATATTATTTAATTCTAAAAATTGTGTGGTAATCATACCACACCGGCAACTTTAATAATTTCTATTTTCTGTAGGTTCGTTTCTTACGAGGTTTTTGTTATTAAAAAAAAAAAAAATTTCCCAAACTAGAAATAAATCTTATTAAGCTTTTTGGATTTATTTAAGGGACTGATGCTAGTTAAGAATATTGTTGTTTACGGTTAAAAGTCTTTGGTTTTTGTATGGATACATCAGTCTTCGGTATCGTAAGGCATATTAAAAATTTCATGTAGGATGCAGGAGTTCTTGCAAAACAGGCTACCGTAACAGCAAGTTCAGTCAATGGTGTATTTGGGCAGCAACACGGATCAGGAGTGGGCCGAAGTGGTGGTTATCAAGCAGCGATGATCGGGGCCAGTAGGGTCGCGGGACGCCAACGCCGTTCGTAGTGGTTGGGGCGCGGGATCAGCAGGGGACGGGCAAGGTAGGTGGAGGGACGGCACCATTGGGGTAGGTAGTAGCAAGGCGGAGGGATTAATCCAGTTACCCCCCCCCCGGGCGGGGTTAACGGTGGCGGCACCAGATAGGTGGTGCGATAAACGACATCGGCGACAGTGTGTTACCGAGGCGGTCAGTACCAGAAGTAGGCGGACTGGAAGCGGATGAAAACCGGTGGCCAGTTTTACTTTGCAGCGGGTTATTCTTTCAGGGTAGTCGTTGGCGGTACAAGCCGGGATCCGGACAGTCGTTGGACTGAAAAAAAGAACTTGTGAGACTGTGTTGTTAATGCTTGTGCACACCAAAGGGATATCCCACTCCATATATGCACTCTATGGGGAAGGTACTGAAGGAAGGGCGGTTGGGCGCGGGACTACACAGCCGACGGCCATCGTGGGAACCAGGCGGGTGAGTTGGGTCAGATATTACCCGCGGTAGGGGATGGGCCTGTCGTTAAGAGGCGACCTAAATAATACCCAGATTCAAGTGCTGTGGTGTAGCAAAACCGTTCATTGGTTGCCAAGCGCAACATACACGCTTCTCCAGGACCAAATTGGTCAACCTCACCTATTCCGCGGCGAATCCTGTTTCACACTATACAGACCGAGGGCTCTGGGCGAACCAAAAGTCCTCATGGAACTTGGGGTGGGGAGGGAAGGGATGATGGCCTGAAGGTTTAATGTGGGCACTATAAAAATCGTTCCGAGATGGTCGGCTAGGACATTAATGGTTGCGGGTGTTACCGGAGCGTACAGGATCTGTATCTGGCACAGGGACCATTCCACTTCGATAAACACTCCCAAAAGCATTCGGGGAGGAACTTTATCGCTACAAAAACAAATCAACAATAACTAACAACCCAACGGGATCGAGGGCGGGAATAAGTGCACCCTAATGCAGGCACAGCGGCTTTTTTTTTTTGTAGCCACGTGTGGCGCACGCACAGTTAGGGCGATAGGCCAGAGCCGCGCCCAGGTCGTGTGGTCATCGGATGCGGGCGTAATCCTCACCCGACCAGGGAGGACGGGAGGCAAATAATAGCCCGAAGGTATGCCGCTCACAGTCCCAGGTAAAGCGAGGGGGTTGACTCACGTCGCAACCCCACCCCTATCCCAGTAGGTAGTGGTGGGCGGTAAGGAATATGCCCTAGGGGCATTTCCGCTCCGGCTAGGCTTAACAAAAAAGTACTGGGCTTCGTCACTGGTACACAAGCCGCCTTCCAGGAAATTGCACGGATAGTTCGGCAGGTGGTCGGTTCTGAAACGGCGTGCTGCACCCGCTCGAGCAAGTATGCTCTCTCTCATCAAGGTGAGCGTGGGGAAGGAAGTGTATTCCGAAATAGGAGCAAAGCCAGGCCAACCTGGCTCAAAAAACGGACCCGCTGACGGGCCGATAGCCGAGCTGAGCGATTTACAGGGTTAGTGGTCATGAAGGCGTCGTGTCGCTCCAAACACTAGGCGCGGGTGATGGGGCGGGGCAAAGTAGCACGAATGCATCCCTCCTCGTCGTCCTTAACATAAACTGGCCGGGTGGACTCGCGCCATGTGCCCCGCTGCCCTTTCCACTCGAGCTAACTAGCAGAGTAGTAAGTAATCGTTATATCTGCGGAGATAATCAAAATATGCGGAGAGGAGTGTTAAGTGCGCATGCCTCAGCTTCTTTGCAAAAAAAAATTTGGATTAGACCTGTGCAGCAAAAGAGTTAGCGGCATAATGCGCCTTTGCAACCACGCTCCTGTTGGCCGCCATATATTCGAAAAATAGGTCAAAATCTTTGATGCGTGCAATTACTGGCATAGCTGAGACATTGATATCATCGCCTTAAACAACCGCCCGCTGTTGTTAGTTCTGCTACTCCAAATGGACCCCACATAAGCGGTCAAAGATGGCTTGATCGGTGATGAATGATGGATCAAACGAAGTAACTGCTGTCATCGAGCAAAAGACTGTCAGCGCATTACGGCCCTTGGTCAACCACGCTACTGTTGGCAGCCATAATTTCGAAATAGTAAAGGACTTCGTTCTATTGGGAACAGCATCCCCACACTAGCAACAACATCGGCACTGAATCCAGCGAGAATCAATCTGCAATTAAATGCTACTTTGGACTAGGTCACCTGGCAATTTTAAAAAGTAAAGTCCTCTTCGGCGAACGAATAATCATACTCTACAGTTCAACATCAATTGAAATACAGTCAAAGAATCACCTTAACAATAATGATACTTTGGACTATCAATGTAAGCAATAAAAAAGTAAAGTCCTCTTCATAAAAACGAAAATCATGCAGTCACCAAGTCACTATCGTATCCGTCCTGCTTATATGGGCAGTAAACTGGCTCATGGCAGCATGGTATGATGGCAGCTGTGGGAGTGTTCGAGCTAAACTCTAAAAGTGTTCGAACAAGATGTACAGGACGTCTATCGCTTGTTGGCGATGGACTTTAAGTGAACAGAAATCAAGTTTAACGATGCACTGTTACAGCATCACCACAGTGCAGCGAAGCGAATTGAAAAGCAGCGGATACGTAGCAGACATGCACTCGGTTTGAATAGCTCCGCAAAGCTCAATCATCAGCGTCTCGCGCCCTTGTTACGATTGTTGTTTTTTAAATTTTGGTTACGGCTTTCTCACTTCACCATATCGGATGGGGGCCAAACATTTACATCATCATAGATGCGGGGATAGAGTAATCATATCATCTCTGGCCAGAACAGCACTGTCTACATTAGGGAGTAGCAGAAAAGTGTACCTTCCGAATGAAGTACTCTCGAGACATCAATACAAAACACCGTTTTCGTTCCACTCGAGTTTTGCCTCGGACATAAATTCCTTGTTCTGTCGCCGAATTTTTGCAAAAATTTCCCTCACTACTCTTGAAATTTATAGCTGTTTAGAGGGCCCCGCCAAATTTTGTTGTTCGTACCACGATATCAACTGCCGAATTATTGCGTCTTGTTCGTAGAAAGAAATAACAAATAATTCCTAGAACCCTTTCAACGCCAAAAACAACTGTTCAAATTTAAAACCACCTCAATGATGTAAAATCCATCGAAGCACGAATTCGTATCATTTTATTATGATTGTTGATGTATCATCATCAATTACAAAAACACAAGACCCCTAGTGCCAATTATCATCGGAGAGCATGGTAATCCGAAAATTGTGTTTGACTTATACCGGAATTCCATATATAAATATGTTGTTCGCCTAAAACAATTTTACTAACATTAGACAAAGCCAAACCATATATAAGATGCTGCGTTGTTGCGTTGATACAATGTCAGCAAACGTGTTAAGATCATTATAAGCCCTTGTTATGATTGGTTAATCCACTTGCAAACATTTCTACAGTCAAAATACATATTCCAATAACAGTTAAGTAAACATTTTTCAATACACAAATGACACAATATAATTATTAAATTTCATTTTAAAGATAGAAAATGAGGTCAAAGCCACTAAACAAGTGATGATGAGGTAAGAGTGTTATGTGGTAGCTTCTAGCCTAAGGCACAACAGTCTTATGCAAATACACAATATATATGTATATAACACATAAGGTAGACTTCATAATCTAATAAAACTAATCTAATTAGTACTACAACTCATATGTTATAACCTAGATAGAATATAGACATATATTTCGGTCTAGACCGGAGGCAAATAAAGGATGATCGAACAGTTAAAGACGGCTGTCGTTGTTGTTACTGTAGCTAAAAGTCACTCCTTGAGTACCGTTTGACGGACGTGCCATCGATCTAAGTGTTCCTTTAACAGATATCAAAAGATCCACGTCCGTTCCGGTAACAAGCCACCATAAGCTACAAGCCCGCTCATCTGGGAAGATTTTAATATGACCACCCCTCAGTCCATGAGAAATTTGAGCCTAGTAACAAAGAATCAGAAAAAGATTTGTCATAGCTAGATGAGGCTTGACAATTGGGTGAGAGGCTATAATTTTCGCATACTGAAACCAGTCGCCATTAGTCACCAGAAGACTTGCATATTGACATCCAAGCAATTATTAAAGCAATAATACTCGCATGCGCAGCCATCTAAAAGTGTTAAGAGTGCAGCATCCGGTAATATTCCGAGACAGGAAAACATACATCCTATGAATCCCAGGGTATATGGGAATATAATGAGAAAGAAAAATCGCATTAACTAGCTAAAAAGGGAGCATCCCTAAAAGCTTGCTACGTAGAAAGTCGCACATACATTGAGAACAGATTGCAGGAAAGACGAGAGTTGCACATATCGACCAGCAGGAAAAGCGGTGGACTCAACAAGCGTAAGGCACTATAGAGTGTGGAATATCATGGCAGTCTTATAACCTTAGCACAAACTTAACACAAAGTTGATCTATAATTAAAAAGAGACACAGAGACTAAATGACGGGTACTCTGAACTGACACCTGCCTTGTAAGCATTACATTTCTTGGTCAAGCTAAAATAGAATTTAGAAATTGCGAGGTTGAATAAGGAAAGTGGAGCACGATTTTGTACTGTCACTTCGCTACCCCGCTAAGCACTGCATTTATTAGAGTGATACAGCTGTCAGATCTCAGAAAACAACAAGTGTCATAGCTCCTGAAAAGCTTTTAGTATTGCCAAGATAACGAGTTACCGTGGTGTAGATGCTTCGTGCTCCGCCAAACACTCCGAATGCCTGGGTTAACACCCTGGCAAAGCAACAAACAAAATGTTAGAAATAAGGTTTCAATAGAAAAAATAAGGGGTCGCACCTCGGCAAGTGTTTGCAGCACTCCGAGTGCAAACCCATTCTGCCATGAAAACGCCTCAGTGAAAAACTCATACTACCTCCAGATGCCGTTCGGATTCGCATAAACAAGTAGGTCCCGTCCCGCCAATTTGAGCAAAAATTAAAAGGCGAGCACGACCGAAAATTGGAGAGAACTCGGCCTTAAATCTCTTCTGAGGTATTATCGCCGCCTTACATTTATTTATTATTTACGTGTTATTTTATAGCATGAGTCCTGATTTTGATTTACGTCGTTAAAACCATATATGGGTTATTACAGACTCATTCAGGTCTATGTGAGGTCTTATGAACGGCCAGTTTAACCTAACCTAACCTTAAATACCTGCCTCGGCTACATCCTAAGCCCCATATACCCGCTGGGGTAGTTAAGGTACCTTTGTAAGAGGACTCAAAAAGTTAAAATTTAATGTTTAATGGATAGAATTAAACGGTTTTTGGCAACGACCAAGTGACCCTAAGTGATTAAAGCTCAGATTAAATGCGTTGAGTCTCTATTACTTAAGCACATAATTTTGACCCTATTTAATACACCCCACATAACCACCTCCAATCGGGGGGAAAAAATGTATATGTCATACTGTGCACCTAGATTGCGAGGTGACTGGAAAAATTATTTATTTTGATTTATAAGGACCACCCTTATAAACATATGAGCAGTTGAATCTGCGTTTGCAGTTGGTCAGGTTGTTTACACGTATGTCGTCTCCCTTTTTTTTCGGATGGAAATGCTATCATTTGTTTACCTATGGTGGTGTTTGGCAGCGTCTGGAGTTAAATAGCGTTGTTAGTCAGCTTATTTGCTATAGGCGGGTTTTCTGCGATGTCGTTTGAGGTGAAGCTGGAAAAAATAACATCGCATAGTAAATTGCAAATTCACTGATGTATTGTGTTTAGGTGAATTTTTTTTGTGTGATTTTAGGTGTCATGCCTTTTCTCCCCTCCACTCTATGATTCCTAAGCTTAAGGCAGGCAATAAAAAGTAAGTTGATAACAACAGCAAACGAACGAGGATTTTCTTGTTGCCTTCCGAAAACTAATGCAATTTATGTTAGCAAATAATGTGTTAAATTGACAAGAAAACGTGCAGCGCAGAATTTCTACGTTACAACCAAACTCCCTTATTGTTTTTCCGCAAGCCATTATCGAATGAGATCAGACATTATAATCCATCAATCCCAATTTCGGTCAAATCACATCAACATGAAGTTGATGGAATACTACCATAGGCAAAATCTTTAGTTCAAAAATGGTGCGCTTCTAATGCATCGGAACCACTACTAGATCGCATCTAACTCTCTTCACATGCTTTCAACTGAAGAATTTAACATAGCGATGTCCTAGGCGGTGAAATTGTTCCGCATTAAGGACATGTCTCGTCTCTACGTTTCGAACTAGCTGAAAAATTTCCAACTTCGAAAACTACACCTATTACATTTTAGTTCAGATATTTGCAATTGAAGATCAGAAAGAACAATGAGTTTCAGAATTTTCAATTTAAGTTCAGAAAATTACAATTGAAGTTCAGAAATTTAAATTGAAGCTCAGAACTTTAAATTTAAGTTCAGATATAATAACGAAATTTCAGAAATTTAAAAACTGCAGCTCAGAAATTCTATTTTATTCAGAAAATTACAATTGAAGTTCAGAAAATTGCAATAAATATCAGAAACTTACAATGAAGAACAGAAAAATTACAACTAAATTTCAGAAAATAAAACTAGCTCAAAAATTTCTATTTTAGTTCAGAAAATTACACTAAGTTCAGAAACTTACAATTGAAGACAACAGAAAATACAATGGGTTCAGAATTTTCCACTTAAGTTAAAAACTTGCAATTAAAAAACAGAAAATTACAACTGAAGTTTCGATTTTCATTAAATCCGAAAATTATAATGATGTTCTGAAAAATACAATTAAGTTCAAAATTTTCAATTTAATTTCAGGAAATTACAATGAAGAACAGAAAATTTAAATTGAATCTCAGGATTTCTATTTGTAGCTCGGAAATTACAATCGAATTCAGAAATTACATTTGAAGTTCAGAATTTCATTTAATTAGAAGTTCAATTTATTCCAAAATTACAACTAAAGTTCAGAATTTCAATTTAAGTTCAGAAAATTATAATTGAAGTTCAGAATTTTCAATTTTAATTCAGAAATTACAACTAAAGTCAGAATTTTTTAATTTAGTTCAGAAATTACAATTGAAGTTCTGAAAAATACATTTGAAGTTCAGAAAATTACAATTGAAGTTCAGAAATTACAATTGAAGATCAGAAAATTACAACTAAAGTTCAGAATTTTCAATTTAAATTCAGAACATTACAATGAACTTTAGAAAATTAAAATGAAGCTCAGAATTTTTATTTGAAATTCAGGAAATTACAATGATGTTCAGAAAATTACAGCTGAAGTTCAGAAGTCTCAATTCAAGTTCAGATAATTTCAACTGAAGTTCAGAAAATTGAAACTGAAGCTCAGAATATCTAATTGTAATTCAGAAAATTACAATTGAAGTTCAGAAAATATAACCAAAATTAAATTGATAACTTGACTTATTGTGGTTTTCTGAACTTCAATTGAAAATTTTGAAGTTTAATTGTAACTTTCGGAACTTCAATTGCACTTTCTGAACTAAAACTGAAATAGGTGTAATTGCTTTATTGGCCCTTTACCTATACCTACACAGAATGGGCAAGGTGATAACCCGAGCTGCCTTGTACTGTGGGAAAATAGACGATGTACGCCATACCTTCTTCGAATGCAGGCACTTCTCCGATCAGCGAAGGAGTTAGAAGAGGTACTTGGTGACCTATCCCCGGGCAATGTCATCAATAACATGACCTGTCGAAGAGACAGGTGGGATAACGGTCAGCACATATGTGAGGCATATACTTATCAGTAAACGGGAAGACGGGTGCCTAGCCCATTAGCGTGAGAGTAGCCATAGAGCTCACCCGTACCCAAAATAATGCTAAACGCGGTCCCAGCTACGGGGATTTGCGCGGCCGTGGAGTTAGGTTTTAGTGGATAGGCCTTCATGGAAGAAGGGCGTCCTACACTCGGAGAGTCTCGCAGTGAGGCTTAAATATCACGGTCAGTGCATAAAGCATTTCCTCCTCCACGAAAGGCAAAAAAAATACATCCGAACGGGTGGGAAAGTGTGGGATAAAAACGTATACTTACTCATAGTAGAAGCTCCTCAAGCTGATAGCAGTTTAGTTGTTGGTGGTCTATTTCTTAAATGTATGTTAAATATGAAATACGAAAATCCAAACTGTCGATTTTAAAACTGCAGAAAATCTAGTTACTAAAGAACTAGTACTTATTTGGCACTTTAGGTCTAGCTCCGAACCACACATTTGTGTCAGTAGTTAATGGCTTCCCGCCAGGGTAAGTGAATATGTATTTGTGTGTAGTAGATACCTTTGTATCTTTATTACCAAGTGTGACTGAATAGTTGTTACAAAAAAAGTTGCATTCACATAAAAATGATCAGAATAAATTTTAATGTACAAATGCCCTACATTGAGCGAATGATGTAAATTGGAACGTAACTGTAAATGAAACGCTGATAGCACAACTCGTTGCAAATATAATTTTTATGCACATTTACTTATGCTTCTTAGAACATAAATTAAAAAGAATTTAAGGAATTTGCGAGGGTTATACAAAACGATTTTCTATGCTATCACTGAATTTGTAGACATTTATCTATTGAAAATTTTAGCGTTTAAGAAAATTACATTTAGAAACTGTATATATTTTTTTTATCACAATAAGGAAGAATTAAAACAACTAACTATGCCGCTTTCCTTTGTTAAATTATGTACATACAGCTACGTGTACGAAAAATAGCAGTGTCAAATTTTTATCAATTTCGTTTATTAAATTACTCTTTTACTTTTTTTTTGATAACTGAAGAAAAAGCTTCCATGAATTTTGTAACTGCAACAATGCAAAGCAAACGGAAAAAATGTTTCCAAAAAAATTCGAAAAATTTTAAAGAACCTTACGAAAATTTCAAACTTTTTTTTGAGTTTTCAGATTTTTTCTTTTAATTTGTAATTTTGTAGCCCTATCATTTGTAGTCTGCTTAAGTACTTGTTCTATCCCTCAAAATTCGTATTGAGTTTCGAAATATGTGATTGAAGTGTGCTTAATATTAATATCTTTATATATAAAAATCACGTGTCACATTGTTTGTCCGCGATGTACTCCTAAATTACTGAACCGATTTTGAATTTGTTTTACACCCCGTGTGTAGTTTGATCTAACTTGAAACATAGGATAGGTTATATCTCAGTTTATGATCGCAATATTATTTTATTGCAATTTTTTTTAAATGTTTGCATGTATTAATAAAATGTTACGTATACGCACCGGCACTCATATTTTCAGGTGGTACTTCCGTGTAATTGGTTGGTGTTTAATTAAACAACGTGCTTATCAATAAAAATATTATAGCGTATGATATCAAGTATAGCACATCACCAGGCCCGTCGAGACGGGGGAGGGGAATCGGGGGATTACCCCCGGGCCCGGGGTATCTGAGGGCCCGCGGCTTAGAGGTACTAAGAATTTTTTTTAGTTCAGGAGAGTCTCTAGTTGTTCCATGTGCAATTTTTAAGCCGAATTTCAAAGCAACGAATATCTGCATTTCGTTTTGATATTATAGTGAAGTGTGAAAAATAAAAATCTATATATATAACAAGTAAGGAAGGTTAAGTTCGGGTGTAACCGAACATTACATACTCAGTTGAGAGCTATGGTGACAACATAAGGGAAAATAACCATGTAGGAAAATGAACCGAGGGAAACCCTGGAATGTGTTTGTATGACATGTGTATCAAATGAAAGGCATTAAAGAGTATTTTATGAGGGAGTGGGCCATAGTTCTATAGGTGGACGCCATTTAGGGATATAGCCATAAAGGTGGATCAGGGTTGACTCTAGAATGCGTTTTGTACGATATGGGTATCAAATGAAAGGTATTAATGAGTATTTTAAAAGGGCGTGGACCTAAGTTCTATAGATGGACGCCTTTTCGAGATATCGCCGTAAAGATGGACCAGGGGTGACTCTAGAATGCGTTTGTACGATATGGGTATCAAATGAAAGGTGTTAATGAGCATTTTAAAAGGGAGTGGGCCTTCGTTTTATAGGTGTTCGCCTTTTCGAGATATCGCCATAAAGGTGGACCAGGGGTGACTTTAGAATTTGTTTGTATGATATGGGTATCAAATGAAAGGTGTTAATGATTATTTTAAAAGGGCGTGGGGCTTAGTTCTATAGGTGGACCCCTTTTCGAGATATCGCCATAAAGGTGGACCAGGGGTGACTCTAGAATTCGTTTGTGCAATATGGGTATCAAACGAAAGGAGTTAATGAGTATTTTAAGAGGGAGTGGGCCTTAGTTCTATAGGTGGACGCCTTTTCGAGATATCGCAATAAAGGTGGACCAGGGGTGACTCTAGACTTTGTTTGTACGATATGGGTATCAAATGAAAGGTGTTAATGAGTATTTTAAAAGGGAGTGGGCCTTAGTTCTATAGGTGGACGCCTTTTCGAGATATCGCCATAAAGGTGGACCAGGGGTGACTCTAGAATTCGTTTGTACGATATGGGTATCAAAGAAAGGTGTTAATGAGTATTTTAAAAGGAGTGGGCTTAGTTCTATAGGTGGACCCCTTTTCGAGATATCGCCATAAAGGTGGACCAGGGGTGACTCTAGAATTCGTTTGTACGATATGGGTATCAAACGAAAGGTGTTAATGAGTATTTTAAGAGGGAGTGGGCCTTAGTTCTATAGGTGGACGCCTTTTCGAGATATCGCCATAAAGGTGGACCAGGGGTGACTCTAGAATGAGTTTGTACGATATGGGTATCAAATTAAAGGTATTAATGAGAGTTTTAAAAGGGAGTGGTGGTAGTTGTATATGTGAAGGCGTTTTCCAGATATCGACCAAAATGTGGACCAGGGTGACCCAGAACATCATCTGTTGGATACCGCTAATTTATTTATATATGTAATACCTGCCAAGATTTTAAGGGTTTTTTATTTCGCCCTGCAGAACTTTTTCATTTTCTTCTACTTAATATGGTAGGTGTCACAACCATTTTATAAAGTTTTTTCTAAAGTTATATTTCGCGTCAATAAAGCAATCCAATTACCTTACCATATTTCATCCCTTTTTTCGTATTTGGTATAGAATTATGGCATTTTTTTTCATTTTTCGTAATTTTCGATATCGAAAAAGTGGGCGTGGTCATAGTCGGATTTCGTTCATTTTTCATGCCAAGATAAAGTGAGTTCAGATAAGTACGTGAACTGAGTTTAGTAAAGATATATCGATTTTTGCTCAAGTTATCGTGTTAACGGCCATGCGGAAGGACAGACGGACGACTGTGTATAAAAACTGGGCGTGACATCAACCGATTTCGCCCATTTTCACAGAAAACAGTTAACGCCATAAAATCTATGCCCCTACCAAATTTCAAAAGGATTGGTTAATTTTTGTTCGACTTATGGCGTTAAAAGTATCCTAGACAAATTAAATGAAAAAGGGCGGAGCCACGCCCATTTTTAAATTTTCTTTTATTTTTGTATTTTGTTGCACCATATCATTACTGGAGTTGAATCTTGACATAATTTACTTATATACTGTAAAGATATTAAATTTTTTGTTAAAATTTTACTTAAAAAAATTTTTTTTTAAAGTGGGCGTGGTCCTTCTCCGATTTTGCTAATTTTTATTAAGCGTACATATAGTAATAAGAGTAACGTTCCTGCCAAATTTCATCATGATATCTTCAACGACTGCCAAATTACAGCTTGCAAAATTTTAAATTACCTTCTTTTAAAAGTGGGCGGTGCCACGCCCATTGTCCAAGATTTTACTAATTTTCTATTTTGCGTCATAAGTTCAACTCATCTACCAAGTTTCGTCGCTTTATCGGTCTTTTGTAATGAATTATCGCACTTTTTCGGTTTTTCGAAATTTTCGATATCGAAAAAGTGGGCGTGGTTATAGTCCGATATCGTTCATTTTAAATAGCGATCTGAGATGAGTGCTCAGGAACCTACATACCAAATTTCATCAAGATACCTCAAAATTTACTCAAGTTATCGTGTTAACGGACGGACGGACGGACGGACATGGCTCAATCAAATTTTTTTTCGATCCTGATTATTTTGATATATGGAAGTCTATATCTATCTCGATTCCTTTATATCTGTACAACCAACCGTTATCCAATCAAACTTAATATACTCTGTGAGCTCTGCTCAACTGAGTATAAAAAGGAAGGCTAAAATGTGTGCTAGTTGGTCGCCGGTGTTTGAAGAGATGCGTCGTCGATTTTGTGCAAGCTTTCACTCAAGTTGCGTATACCTCACGCGGTGGTTATTACATAGCTTTGGTTGCGATCGACGTACAGGGTCTAGAGATATAGACCGAAAATGGGACCCGGGTACCCCTAGATGTGTGGGTAATATGGATATCAAATGAAAGCCGTGCTGAGAGCTCTAAAGTAATTTTCATTGTGATATTCGATTTAGATGCATCAACCTGGCAAAACTGATAGATATGCATGCGAAAGCCGAAATTAAGACATGAATTAATAACACCCACATACCTATTTGCATACGTCCTATGCGATTTGCCTGAAATTTGGTATACAAATTTGCCTACATTAGTATTTACGACCCTTTTTTCCGGGAAGTAGGCCAGAAACGGACTGGGACTGAGACTCGGAGTGGGACTGGGCCTGGGACTAGAACAACTCATACCAACCTCTGGGACAGGCAATAAGGGAGAATGAGAAGAACTTGAGAGGAGAGAAAAGAGAGAAGGAGGAGACTGAGAAATAGATAGAAAGAGACGAAGATGAGATAGATGAAGCGAAAAAGACGGAGGAGAGGAGTGAATAAAAGGATTAGCAAAATGTTAAGATGGGGGAGGGTAGAGATTAGAACGAAAAAGCTTATAAAAATGTATGCATATAGGCCAAATGTAGGGCAGAACAACGTCTGCCGGGTCTGCTAGTTAATAAATAAAAATTAAAAAAATGTCAAAAATTATGAAAACTTTGGGGGATCTATGTATGGCTTGTACTTTGCTAGATTAAATTAATAGGGCTACAATACTGCGTGCTCAGGAAAATTCAGAAAGTTGTAAAGATAAAGTTTGACATTTTCCAAATATTTCTCTCAACTTTCGAATTTCATCGAAATTTGAGACAGTTTTCAATTAGAACATTTGTGGACTTGGACTTTACAAAAACAAAACTACATAACACACAAATTTATATAGAGACAGAGATGTCTCAATTGTGTTGTTAGTGTAGAAATGAGATAAACTGAATTAAGCAAGGAAACAAATAAAAGCAGGATAGCCTAGTGGTTAAGACAACTGCAGTTTCGCCAGGTGTTTCGCGGTTCGAATCTCGGTGAAACCTTTGATAACATTACGAAATTGCCTGATGATGATTACGTGGCGGTTTTCGAAATAGTACCACTCGCAATATGCCAGTAAATGTTTTTTTCTTTTCAGTTTCTCTTAGAAAACATAATAATTGAATATTCAATTATTATAAGCCGGTGTTAAGCTCATGAATTCTTAAATAATAAGTTAAATTTATGGATCTTTTTCTTAGCATATCGAAAATGAAATATAAGGAATTAATTTAACGTGATTTGATAAAAATTTTCACTACAATTTTCGCACTCACAACTGTATACTTTTATATAAATGTCGAACAAATCTTATAAAAATTATATATGCTTTGGTCTTGTACAGAAGGGTTACATGAAAAGTGCATAACTGTGGAATCGCTTTGTTTGTCGCCGAACCAGCACAAATTCTTCAGCATAGCTATTTCCATCGAATCTAAATACAAGTATTTAGTGATGCAGTATTTGTAATATCGATGAACAGTTTTGTGAAAGTCGGAAAAAGACAAAGGCAAAGTTACAGCAATAAAAGCTTTGAAAAACTGCCCCTCGGCAGTGATTTGTAAAACAATCCGAGCTTATTTCTGCCATGAAGAGCTTCTTCGTGAAAATCAATTTTTCTTGCAACTGCCGTTTGGAGCATATATTTTGCATATTGTCTTCATCCCCTTTACTTTTGCACCCTTGTCTTTCCCGATCATTTTCTTCATAAAGCTTTTTCCAGTATTTTTGCTATTTTGTGCGGTTCACTCGTTCTAGAGCGACCAATCGCTTTACATTCTCGCGTTACCAGCCTTCACGTTCTGTGGCATACCCCCCGCAGCTACGTAATTTGATTATTCCACCGGCACACTTTTTTTTACTGCCCAAAGTCCCTTAGCGTGCCATCGAAGTATTGCAGAAGAGCTCAAACAGTGCATGCAATTTTCTACCGCTATTACAATATCAGCGTACGAGGCCATCTATATGTCGTGGCCTTGCCGGTCAGCATTCTCTAGAATAAACTTACTTTTGTTATTATTATTATACAGATATAGATGTCTAGAAACAACTGTTGAAACCACATTAGGATTCCCATGCATTTGGGTGCATGGAATACGATTCTACCATAAAAATTGTCTTAGCGGTTCGAGGTTCTGCCCTAGCTTCAAAAACGCAAAATGCACTGTTTTTGAGATTAGAGCCGAATCAGTATACGTCTTCCCAATTCTTTTAGTGGATTTGGATTCAGCGTATCAAAGTGCATGGGGAGAAATTAAGGCAATAATCTCGCATAGCACAACATCTAAATGCGTGTTAGGGTGTAAGCAGTCTCTGGAGAGAATCGGGGCAGGGAGAATCGTACATCTATATTGGGTCACAGGGCATATCGGAATAGATGGGAATGAAAAGCGGATGAACTAGCTAAAAAGGGCGCACCCCTTGAAGCTTGCTCCGTAGACGTCCCAATTAGACTGGGCGAGATTAAGCGAAGGCGAGAAGTGCACATGATACCAAGCAGGAAAGGCGTGGGTTCAAGCGCGGGGCTGTAAAGTGTCGAAGATTATGTGCAGGTCTTACAACCTTAAACTAACAAAGTTCCTTCCATCATTAAAAGCTAAGACTCCAGCTATTAGGAGTGATACAGCTGTCAGATCTAGAAGCAGGAAGTGGCTTAAGTCCTAGGAAGGTTCTAGTGTTTGCCAAGAGGACAGAGTTATTTATAACATAGGTCCTGGTTTTGTTAGGTTTTTCAGTTTGGTCGTTCAAACAAACTTCTGGAAACATTACGGACTCATTCAGTCTATGTGAGGTCCTCATGGACACCCAGTTCAACAAAACCCTAACCTATAGTGCATGGGAATCCCAGTGTTTTTGTGTAATTTATCGTTTCTATTTACTTTACAAATAGTTTCAGGCTGTTTGAGCGAGACCGAAAAGTTATTGTTTTATTTTCGACTTTTTATCAAAAGCGCAGTCGCTAAACCTTCGCTAACAAATCGATAGCTTTACGATTGCGCATCGATTAGTTTCTCAATTACACATCAATAACTTTCTGATAACAAGTCGATAACTTTTTGTCAAGTTGGCGCACAGGTTTCGATTACAAAACAATAACTTTTTGATAAAAAGTCGATTACTTTTCGACATTATATCAATAATCATAATAATATATCGATACCATATCAATTCGATAACATATCAATAATAAATTGCTGCCACGCCAATAAAGAAGTTGGTGACAAATTCATAAGATTTCGATAGCGTTTTCAAGACATATCAGTAACTTCTCGTTAATTGATTGATAACGTTTTGATAGAAAAATTGATAACTTTTGCAAAAAACCAAAAAAATCGATAACCCAATTAACGTTTGCTATTGAAAGCAAAATTTGCTGCCTTTTGGCAGCATATCGATTTCCGTCTATACCTCGTCGATAACACGCCTATAACAAACCCTTCCTTTCCTTTCCATGCCTCGATTTGTCGCCTGGTTTCGCTCATATCAACTCCACCACGTGTATTGTTTGTAAATTATGCTACACTTATGCTTTTATTCTGTATTCTAACATACGGCATATCGATTCCACTTACTACATCTACACTTATATTCTAAATGCCTCCTTGGGAAAGCTTGAGTGCAGGCTATTGACCATAGCAGTATAGCGCCATCTAATATCGAGAAAACGGAGTATATGGTCCCATGCTTTAGCTTCGAAAAGGATATTGGGGTCAGAATTGAGCCGGAGGGTTGGTGCCAGGATGCAGAAATGGCAGAACATACTATACACGTGTATACCGATGGTTCTAAATTAACGGAACGGGTCGGGTCTGCTGTTTACTGTGTTGATACGAAAATAAGTAGATTCTACAGGCTACCAGAATACTGTAGCGTTTTTCAGGTGGAAAATATAGCAATGCAGAAAGCAGAAGAAGTTCTGGAGGAAGCGTATTACAATATATATATTGATAGTCAGGCGGCGGTCAAGGCGTGTGCTGGAATGCAGAGAAGCAACAAGAAAGCGGATGGCTTGGCAAAGAACGGTGTATCACTCGCTGAATCAGCAGTAGATGTCCCAATCGGTTTGATAGAAATAAAATTAGACAGTACGTGCATATGATCAATCAAGCAGAAAATGCGTGGACAGAAGCGCGGGACTGTAAAATTTCTAAGATCATGTGCAAATCCTACAACATTAGACTCACAAATTGTTTCATATCTCTGAAGAGAGAAGACTCAAGGCTCACGATGGGCATATTCTTTCTGGTGTCACATGCTTCAGTAACGCAGATGTAGAAAGTGTGATCTGAAGGAAAAATGGTTGAGCACGTTCTGTGTTCGTATCCTGTGCCTTGTTGCAGTTGCTAATCGATGTGGTTAGCCATTAGGTTTGCAGGCGGGATGTGTAGAATGGCGTGCAGTGCTTCTGTAGGGGTAGTTTTTAGGGCCCCACCTAACCTAACCTCTATATAGCAATCTGCATTCTTCCATACCTTGAGCAAAGAGCCAACACATCCAAAACTGTTCTCTTTAGTTTTTCGTAGTCGTTTAATATTCCTTAGAATGACCAAATGATGGGATCATTTTTTAATTTAACATAAAATTTAATTAGCCTTAAAAGCACACAATTTTGCTATGTATTTCTCAGAATTATTTGTTTTGAACCTTACATTATTGTTTAATATAGAAGCAACCAAAAACTGCCCTAGTGCGCTCTTAAATTTATTTATTTCACATAATAAAACAAAAATAATAAAATCTTAACTATCCACGTCATGCGAGATGGATTTTGGGTCTAAATAAAGTAGGCCATAATTAAATTATATTAATTGTCTGTAGCGACTTAAATTCTGTACGCTAAAGCTTTGCTGTTGATATGTTATACATACATGCACACATACAAGTAATTTGTGGGCTATTTATGAGTGAATTTGACGAGATTACAATTTATAGGTTGTTATAAAATTTTTATTCTATTTTTATATTTCTGGAAGAGAACGTTTTTTAATTAGCTCATGAAAAATGAGAAAAAAATGTAAAAAAATAATTTTACAAATTACATTTTTATTAATTAAGGCGAGTAAAATAGAAAAACACAGAAACGAAATAACAAAATGTTTGCTGATTTTGCCAATATCGCGAATAAGTCAAAAATTAAACCAATTTATTTTCTTTGCGTCCGCTTAAGCTGTTTGTAAAGTAAGAGACGTCGATGGCGAGGTGAAGAAATGAAAAGAAGCTAAGCAAAAAAATAATTAAATTCAATTAATAACAATAACAGCACCTAAAACGAGTCCAATATACGCAGAATAGTTCAATAACCTATTACCTAATATACATAGATAAATATAAATACGTATATACATATGTTACTTTGTTATTTTCTCTTTATCATTTTTACAATATTATAAATTTCGCTTTTGTAATTTTTTTAGAAAACCCTCGTTTGTCTTTCTTTGACATTAGCAATATTTTCATAACAAATTGACGCAATATTTCTAGAATATTTAATTTCTCACAGCACATTATTAAAATGACTCAATGGTACAGTGCGTGAAATTTATTGGTAAACTTTCTTTTGTCGATAATTATTGGCGTTACTAATTAGTTGTAGTATTTGTGTGCATTTGTATATTGCATATGTACATAATATGTTCTTTTAATTTCTAACCACAGCACCACATCACCAAAATATGAGGCAACGAAAGACTTAGGCAACGAACTTGATTTATCAATATTTCTGTTATGAACCTGATTTTGTATGGTAATTTTATTTAATATTTTTTCAGCAATTTTGTATGCATATATTTCATAGTAATTTTACCATGAAAATACGAATGTGTGTTTACTGAGTGAATTTAATTTAATGAAAGAATTTCTCTCTGAAACGACATTTTAGGGTATACATTAGACTGTGTCGATTTATTAACCGATATCCCGCCATCGCTTTTTCGATAGGATTTGGGCTCAGGAAAAAAAAGTTCCACTACGCATACACAAAAAAATAATTTTCCAGCCTGCGAAAAAAAAATCGCGAAAGGGTCAATTTTTCGACCAAAATAATCCCCAAAACCCAAAAAATATATTTTTTTTTAAAAAACTGTTGTAAAAACGCTGGCGATAACAGTTTTTAAAAAAAAATATCTTTTGGTTTTGGGGAGTGTTTTGGTCGAAAAATTGACCCTTTCGCCATTTTTTTTTCGCAGGCTCGAAAATAATTTTTTTGGGTATGCGTAGTGGAACTTTTTTCCTGAACCCAAATCCTATCGAAAAATCGATGGCCGATATCGGTTAACTTTCGTCCATACAAATCGACCCAGATTAGTATACATACTGTAACGAATTTTGGGAAATTCTGAATATTTATCACCTTCTGTTATAGTTCGAATCTCTGAACTGTCGAATAAATAACTCAAATATTAAGTATAACAAAACGTTATTTATTTAGAATACTTTGGGAGTAGTACTTTACAATTACAATTATGGCGTACTTCACTAAAGTGTGCTAAAATCAAACTGTTCGATTCTCGCTTGCACCGCGCTGCATTTATACTCTCAGGAAGTCTCTTTCACCTATTTCTCCTAAGGTCTAGATTTTTCACGAACATGACTTCTGGAACAGTTGTATATCATATTTGGTTATTTAGTTATATACATGTTTTACTGTAGTTTATGTTTTTCTTCGAGCTAGATGCGTGTGTATGTGTGAGTAGCAAATTCTGCTATTAGCTTATGATAACGCGATATGTGGTTGTTTCTTTTTCTTCTTCGCTCTTATCTGCTGATTACATATGTGTATGTGAAATAATCTCTTTGATTGAAGCTGGTGGTTATGTGTGTGAAATATCTTCGTTGCCTTCTATGTATGTGTGAAATGGCATACAGTCATTGTTTTTATTTATTAACAGCATAGTGATGTTATAAATGCTAATATTAGCCACAATACATACAAAATATACGTGATAAGCAAGTACTCGTTCGATGTATAATTTCGTGTTTTCTGAAAAAATCTTCAACGGCTTCTCATCTATGGAAGTCAATACCGGCAAGTTATTGTTTTAACATCGTCGAATTTTCAGTTTGTTAGCGCGGAGTCATCGCTCCTTATTTGTTCCTTATTGACTTGACGATGGGTTACAAATTTTTATTTAGTATATACTGAAGTTTTATGCGTATCTGTTTCATAACAAACCAATGAGTCGGCGATAGCAATTGATAACACTCCGACAGTAAACCGCAAACTTTTGATATCAAATCGTTGATAATATGTCGATAAATTTTCGAGATTAAATCGTTAACTTATTGATAAAAATCGATAAGCAATCATAAATTTTCTATAGTAAATTGGTAGCAATCCAATAACAAAGCGATAGCTTTTGATGACATATCCATAACTTTTCTATAAATAATTGAAAACATTTCGATTATAAGTTGGCAACTTTTCTAAACTGGTAACAAATCGATAACTCTTCGATAGCAAATCGACAACTTTTCGAAATCAAACGATAATCTTTTTTATGACAAATAGATGACCTTTCGATAACACATCGTTATATTTTTGGGAAATAACCTATAGGTTTTCCATAACGTTTCGTTAACAAATAGAAAAACTTTCAATGAAATACATTCAGCTTTTTGATAAATAACCGATAATTTATACCAGCTGTACCACAGAGCTTGTACTCGCCTATATCGCGTTAATGGCGAATATGCATATAACTACCTGATAACTCGTCGATAAGAAATAGATAACACTCCCAAAACCCTTCTTCAAGAAACCGAAAGCTCATTGCTAACAAACCGTTAACACTTCTCTAGCGAATTGGTAAAATACCATGTTTCGTTTACGGCTTAGGTCTGAACTTCTAATCTTTCATTTCCTCTCCCCTCCTTTTCTTTTTACCTTTCTTTCCTGATCGTTTTATCTATTTCTCATTGATGATTTTTCCGGTTTGTTATCGCTCCGTTACAGACTATCGACAAGTTATCGGTTTGTAATCGAAAACTTATTGACTTGTTATAGAGGAATTGTCGACTGTTAACGGAAAAGTTATTAGAAAGTTTCACATATATGCTACCGAAAATTTTTCGACTTTTTGTCAGACTGCTACCAGTTATCGATGTGAGGTGTTCTGATTTCTATCCGCATTAGCCTATAAGTATGTAGTCTGTTACGCATTTGTATTATTGTTGTTTTCGTTGGGCCTCGAGGCACTGTGGTCTATATTTAGATTTATTGTGCTTGACGTTGTAGCCTATTACTGTGCGTGGAGGCCTTTAATGTATTTAAGTAGCTCTTTAAGCTTTATACTCCATAACAAGAGGGAGACTCAGAGTTACGCCACCTAGTTGGCAACGCATTCGCAGAGAATGTGAACTGGCGTTTCGTACTCCAGTTCGGAAAAGGACATATTTATTTTTTGTATAGATTTAACTTACCTCGGTGATTTTGCGGACGACCGTGTTCCGTATAGTACCCAGTGCCAGTTCATAAGTCCCCTCACAGTAGGGCTCTGAAATGTAGAATGCTGCTACAGCACCCTACATATTAGCCTATTTAAGTGTTTTTGTTCTAATCTTTGCATATGAAAACTTTTTCTAGGCAGGCCCCAACACCCTTAGCATAAATTGGAATTAATTGGATGATGCCAGCTGTGGTGTGGTGATAGGGTGCTCTGCCTATCACACCAAAGATCTTGGGTTCACGCCCCGAGTAAAGCAATACAAAAAAATTTGGAAATAATTTTTTCAATTAGAAAACAAGTTTTTCTAAGCGGGTTCGCACCCGGAAATGATTTGCCAAACACTCCGAATGTATTTCTTCCAAGAAACGTTTTTCAGTGAAAATCCATCTGCCTTGTTGGAACAAGAGAAGCGCGGTCTCAAATCTTATGGGAGGTCATCGCGCCATGCATATAATTGTATGCATATTCATTTCACGAAATGTATTCCATACCATTTCTTTTCTTAATTTATAATAACTTTTGCCTAAATTGTTTTCCACCACCCAGAGTGAAAATAACATTTTAATTTACTTATTACCTTATTACTAATTAATAGTATAACAGATATAGGCATGCAGAACTTATTTTGCTGCGCTTCGTATATTCTGATTACGATATTTTCTAAAATTTCTACTCTCCTCAATTAAAGGGCTACAATTAACACAGTTGATATGACTTGTTTTGGTATCTTCAATTTAAATTCTATGAGTTAAAAGTAAAATTAAGAAATTGGAGAAATTTAGAAATCACTTCCTAATGGAATATTTTTCGGTCAAGGTCATAATTGTTAGAGGTAATTACATGCAGAGATGCATGCAAGCGTTGTGCGTGTGCTGACTCATTAAACATACACTGGCGTGAAAATCATATAAGACTTATAAGCAATAATTCAGAATATCGACAGCTTAGAAGAAAGTAAGTACGCATAGCTCAAGTAATTTATTAATTTTGTAGTATTTCCTATCATAAACAAGTGAAGGTGGTTAAGTTCGGGTGTAAACGAGTTTATAATACTCAGCGTGAGCTTCAATTGTACAGTTAATTTCAGATAAATTACCTTTCTGCATAACACGTGGCACCGCCCATTTAAAAAAAATGTCCGCCAATTTCCTCTTATAATAAAACTTGGCAATTTAAATATCATTCATACAATACCATTTTTCGCTAAGATATAGCTTATTATTCTACTCTACGAGCCCACCTTTTTATACTCAGCGTGCTTTGCACACAGAGTATATTAACTTTGATTGGATAATGGTTGGTTGTACAGGTATAAAGGAATCGAGATAGATATAGACTTCCGTATATCAAAATCATCAGGGTCGAAAAAAATTTGATTGAGCCATGTCCGTCCGTCCGCCCGTCTGTCCGTTAACACGATAACTTGAGTAAATATTCAGATATCTTCACCAAATTTGGTACACGCGCTTATCTTGACCCAGAAGAGATTGGTATTGAAAATGAGCGAAATCGGCTGATAACCACGCCCACTTTTTGTATATAAAACCTTTTTGGAAAACCAAAAAACCTGATTATTTAGTAAATAATACACCAAGAATATTGAACTTTGACGCGTGTACTGATATTGAGGCTCTTGATAAAAATTTTAAAAAATTTCATAAAATGGGCGTGGCACCGCCCACTTGTGATAAAATCAATTTTACAAATATTATTAATCATAAATCAAAAATCGTTGAACCTATCGTAACAAAATTTGGCAGAGAAATTGCCCTTACTATAAGGAATGCTTTGAAGAAAATTAACGAAATCGGTTAAGGACCACGCCCACTTTTATATAAAAGATTTTTAAAAGGGTCGTGGACGAATAAAATAAGCTATATCTTTGCAAAAAAGAACTTTATATCAATGGTATTTCATTTCCCAAGTGGATTTATAACAAAAAATAGGAAAAACTTCACATTTTACAAAATGGGCATGGCACCGCCCCTTTTACGACTAAGCAATTTTCTATGTTTCGGGAGCCATAACTCCAAGAAAAATTAACGGATCGCAATAAAATTGGGTACAAAGATTTTCCCTATAAGAAAGATTTCTAGAAAAAATGGGCGAGATCGGTTAAAGACCACGCCCACTTTTATATAAAAGATTTTTCAAAGGGTCGTAGTCGAAAATAATAAGTTATAACTTAGCAAAAAATAGTTTTGAATCAATGATAATTCACTTATCAAGTTTTATTGTAAGAGGAAATGGGGAGAGATTTTTTTTAAACGGGACGGTGCCACGTGTTATGTAGGAAAGTAATTTATCTGAAAAGAAATATGCAATTTAAGCTCACGCTGAGTATATAATGTTCGGTTACACCCGAACTTAGACACCTTTACTTGTGTTATTGGTCGTGTAGCGCATTACCATCAAGTGTCCCAATGAAACCCGACTTATCCTGTAAATGTGTCCGCACCCCGTGGGCCGCCGGGAGGGGGGAGGGGGGGGGGAGACAATTTATTGGCCACCACTTCGCATGCATTTTTCTCTGAGCTCCTTTTCAGCATGCATGAATTGCGTCATAACTATAAAACCCATCTTGCTGCTCACAGCAGTCCAAGAATCTAGAGTGTCTTTCGCCGTAAACGCGAGAGCAGTGAAACATTACGTGTTCTGCGCTTTACAATTCGGAGGGACAGTGTGGACAGAAAGGATCCTTCTCTATCCTATATTCTGAACTACATGAAGGTCCAGCGCCCTTTTCTCGTTTCTTCCCACCGTTCTTGCCACCTAACTGTTGCTCGTGACCTTACGCTTTTCTTAGCATCTTCAGATGGTCAGCTGATTCCAATACTATACAGATCGGCCATTTCAGCTGAGAGTAGATCTACTGAGATTTTCCTAGATAAAACATAATCGCCTCGTCGGAGACACACGTTTGGTAAACTATTTTAGATCCTTGCCATACTGGTGCTGCATTAATATTATCGAGCTGGTTACGTTAGATAAAAGCTGATGGGAAGCTTCGCCTAGAAACTTTCTCCCCCACTGCCCTGAAGTTATCCTTAAAAGTAAGTTTTGAGTCAAACGCTTACTCCTAAATACTTGAAGAAAGGATTTGAGTTTATTTGATAATCTGCTATGGTTAGGAATAACTCATCCACAGTCCGTTTTGAGCTCACCAAAACAACTTCTGTCTTATTGCAAGGCATCTCCAGTCCCATGTTCGTCAGCCATTCCTTTATTTTTCTCACGGCGTCATTACATAATGCTTGGAGTATATCAAGCTTCTTGGCCACTGCTACTACGATATCATCTGTATAGCGGACAATTTTCGTGCCTCCGGGAAGGTCAATTTGTAGCACACAGTCATACATCGCATTTCATAGCGTTGGACTAGAACAGATCCCTGAGGGACACCGCCCGTGATGTTGTGCATTCTTGGTGCCTCACCCGTATCAAAAAAGAGTAATCTGTCGCTTAAATAGCTACCAATTACTCTGAGCAGGTAAGTAGGTTTTGGACACCTTTAAACTTCTTTTATATATATATGTGTATAAATATGTGTACCCAACCTTATTACGATCTGTTAATTTTTCTCCGAGTTATGGCTCCCGAAACATAGAAAATTGCTTAGTAATAAAATGCGCGTTGCCACGCACATTTTCGAAAATTTTAATTTTTTCTACTTCTTGTTATAATTCCACTTAGGAAAAGAAATATTTGATATAAAGCTCTTTTTTGAAGAGATATAGCTCATTTTTTTCGTCCACGACCTCTTTAAAAATCTTTTATATAAAAGTGGACGTGGTCCGTAACCGATTTTATTAATTTTTCTCGAAGCATTCTTTACAGTAAAGGCAATATCTCTTCTGAATTTTGTTATGGTAAGTTTATTTATGAGTAATAATATTCGCAAAATTGATTTTATCACAAGTAGGCGGTGCCACGCCCATTTTCAAATTTTTTTTAAATTTTATCAAGAGTCTTAGGCTGGGTGCGAGTGCGTCTAAACTTTAGGTACCTAAACTAATATTCCGCTTGAACTTTCCAGCACTGCAACAATTTAGGAAAAAAATGTCCAAACTGTGCGAGTTCATTTGACAAACTGAATTGTAAGGAGGAAGTATCCCTACGTATAAGTGAAAGAAAATGCAGCGTTTCCAACTTATACGGTCTTTTATGTGTCGTAAAGGACGTGCACGGGAACGTTTTCCACAACCTCAACCTTGTATACAAGCCTGTTACTGCAATTCGGCAACTTATTTTACGCCAATGGGTCACACCGCTACCAAATAGCCACGATCCAATTTTTATACCACGGGCGTCAGCGAAAAGCCCTTTGGGACCACTTCGACGCCATATTCAACCATCGATCGCACATTGATCATCACCCTCTGATCTATACATGATGTGGTACTTGTATGGTCCATTCACGAGCATATTATTTGCAGATTAAAAATTTAAGAACAATAATCAGATTTTTTTGTTTTATTAATTTTACATTTAATATATGTTAAAACAAAACGTTTTATATTTCAATAAAACTATTTGTACTTTATTTGAAAAACATGTGCCCAAACGCACATGCTCGTACACTGAACCACTGCAAGCCTGGTTTACTAAAGAGCTAAAAGCTTTAAAAAAAATAAGAAATCACGTTCATTCAAATTATATAGGAGAACCGGCTTACATTCTGATTATGCACAGTACGCTATTTGCCGTCATAAGTATTTTGAACTTAATAAAAAGTGTTATAAAGCTTACATATGTAAAATTAAAAAAAAACATTATTTGCAACCCGAAGTCTTTTTATGATTTCGTAAATTCTAAACGCAGAACTAACGGGTTTCCTTCTGCCACGAAGTTCAGAAATAGCATTTCCAGCGACAATCAAGAGATTGCAAACTTCTTCGCTTCCACTCTAATTACTCTTCTGTGGTTGATTCATCACCTACAAATAGGTGATCACCTACAATATGAGCTCCTTTCTAGTAACTCGATATATGCTCCACATTTGTTGGCTGAAGATGTTCTATTACATCTAAAGACCCTAAAAGAATCCTTCAAATACGATCCCGATTTGATCCCAACCTGTTTTCTTAAAAAGGTGCGGAATATATTTACCAGCCCCTTACTGATCTGTTTAACCTCTCTTTAAAAAATGGAAATTTCCCGACCGCGTGGAAGGAATCATTTCTTATCCCACTCCATAAAAAGGAAGCAAGCCGTCTATTGAAAACTATCGTGGAATAGCAAAGCTCTCCCTAAGCTTTTCGAAGCAATCGTTACTAATCACCTTACATTTTCGATTTCTACATTGATAGATAGTTCTCAACATGGCTTTTGTAGAGCCAAATCAACTACAACCAATTTGCTTGAATTTACAACTCACGTCTTTAATGGGTTTAGAAACAATCATCATACCGGCGTTATATACACTGATTTAAGCAAAGTATTCCACAAAGTACGCCACTCATTATTTGTTTATAAACTCGAATTGCTTGGATTTCAACCTGGCCTAACTCGCTGGATATCCTTCTATCTTTGCGGTAGAATTGAAAGAGTCATTTTTAAAAACATTTGTTCGAATGTCATAGGTGTTCCCTCCGGCGTGCCTCTGGGCAGCCATCTCGGTCTTATTCTGTTTTTGCTCTTTATAAACGATATTTCTACAACTATAAAATATTCTAAAATTTTAATGTATGCCGACGACGTTAAACTTTTTAAGTCATACGCGTCGGTTTGGAAGAACGTTCTTTACTCCAGGCGGATTTAAAATGTTTAGTTACTTAGTGTAATGCGAATTTTATGCCGCTCAACATAGAAAAATGTAAATTCATGTGTTTTTCACGTGGGAACGTACAGCCAGCTTCTTACACAATTAATGGCCAAGATCTTGAAAGCGTTGATGTTTTTGTCGATTTGGGAGTTACAATGAATTGCAAACTTAGCTTCAACCCTCATATTAATGCCACAGTCAATAAGGCTAGAGGAGTTTAAGCATTTGTGAAAAGATGGGCAAAAGAGTTTAGTGATCCTTACGTTACAAAAAACCATTTTTACATCATTGGTGAGGCCGATATTAGAATATGGATCAATAATTTCGAATCCACGTTATCAAGTTCATGTCCAATGGATTCTCCGTATAATCTTCCACCTTACACTAATCGGTTAAAACTAATAAATGTTCCTACCCTTGCAAGTCGTAGAGAAATGCTAGGTGTACTATTTATTGCTAGACTTTTAAATGGATCGATTTCAAGCCCATTTTTTAAACAAAATATACTTGAATGTTCCATTCCGAGTTTCAAGGTATTATAAACCTATAATTCTTAAACAATGCAGAAGCACTTTCCAACTAAACGAACCTTTTCTATGTTTGTGTGAAGATTATAACTCTCACTCGAGAATAATGATGTTTGGGACTCGCTCTTTGCCATAAAAAACAGTTCTTCTTCTCTTAATAATTAAAAAATTATATTTATACTTTTAATCTATTGTATTTTGTGAATCTATATTTCTCAGCTGATGAGTTTCTCTGTAGCTGAGCGGTTTTAGATCTCGGCGCTTAAGAAGCCATTGCCTCTCTCAGTAACAATAAAAATTATAAATTATAAATCTTAATATATAAAAAACACGTGTCACACAATTGAGGCCAATGGACTCCTAAACTACTGAACCGATTTTGAATTTGTTTTGCACCCCGTGTGTAGTTTGATCTAACTTGAAATATAGGATAGATGACTGGGTGACTAGGGTCTCGAGATATAGGCCAAAACGTGGACCCGGGTACCCCTAGAGTGTGTTTATAGAATATGGATATGAAATGAAAGCTGTTGATGAGTGCTTTAGTAGAGGGTAATTTTCATACCCCTGGGTGACTAGGGTCTCGAGATATAGGCCAAAACGTGGACCCGGGTACCCCTAGAGTGTGTTTATAGAATATGGATATCAAATGAAAGCTGTTGATGAGTGCTTTAGTAGAGGGTAATTTTCATACCCCTGGGTGACTCGGGTCTCGAGATATAGGCCAAAACGTGGACCTGGGTACCCCTAGAATGTGTGTATAGAATATGGATATCAAATGAAAGCTGTTGATGAGTGCTTTAGTACAGAGTAATATATTATCCAGAGACGGACTGGGACTGGGATTAGGACTAGGACTGGGACTGAGACTCGGAGTGGGACTGGGACTGGGACTGGAATAAAATACATACCACCTTCTGGGACAGGCAATAAGGGATGCAGAAGAATGAGAAATTGAGAGAAGAGAAAAGAGAGAAGGAGATTGAGAAAGAGATAGAATGAGACGAAGATGGAGATAGATGAAGCGAAAAAGACGGAGGGAGGAGTGAATAAAAGGATTAGGAAAAAGTAAAGAGGGGGGGAGGGCAGAGTCAGACGGAAAAAGCTTATTAAAATGTATGCAGATTGTCCAAATTTAGGGCAGGACAACGTCTGCCGGGTCTTCTAGTAAAACATAATAGGAATTAGGAGAAAAAAAAACTATGTATGAAAAAATAATAATAATAATAACAGGATTAGCCTGGTTTCATCGGGCCACTTGAGGGCAGTGCGCTGCCACAACATCCGAGAAAAAAAACAAAAAAAAGTATCCTCATAAAAATTCTAAATTTTTTATTCGCACTGCCTTGCCGACAATTTCCAGTGATTTAGACTTTTCCTCTATTTAGGTAGTAATTTAGGTTAACTCGCCACCCAGACTTAATATCAGTCCACACGTCAAATTTCAATATTCTACGTGTGTTATTTACTAAATCATCCGGTATTTTGTGTTTTCCCAAAATGTTGTATACATAAAAAGTAGGCTTGGTTATCATCCGATTTCACTCATTTTCAATACCAGCCTATTCTGGACCCCGATAAGCCCGTATACCATAGTTGGTGAAGATATCTCAAGATTTGCTCAAGTTATCCTGTTAACGGACGGACATACTAACGGACAGACGGACGGACGGACATGGTTTAATAACATTTTTTTTGATACTGATGATTTTGATATATGGAGGTCTATATCTATCTCGATTCCTTTATACCTGTAGAGCCAACCGTTATGTACCGCTGAGTATAAAAGCACAGCAGTTAGATCACAATGTTCAGCCGCAAATCCTCAAACTCACATCTGAGTAGCTAAATATGCAATTGATTTGCAATAAAATGTAAAATTAATTAACATTGTTGGCAATATAAATTTAATAAATAAACAAATAAAATGTTGATTCCGGGTTTATAGCTAAATAATATTACAATACATGTAGGCACAATAACAACGTCAAATAGCTTTGACTTAAGTCGGCAATGTCAGCATCTAAAAATAGCTGCACGAATATTCAGTAACTTGCAGCATCGGTTTTTTTTTCAGCGCATTGACCATCAACAGCAAATGACAACAACACTACGGGATAGTTGCAGACGTCCAATTAGCAAATACAATTAAATGTTGGAATCACAAATGCAAAGCCTACTTGAATGTTAATGTTGTACGGTGGGCGAGTTTTACACAATTTTTAATAAAAAAATTCCATCTTTTATTAACACAAATATTAACAATTTTCAATAGCAGGGGGTTCCTAGGTAATAAGCGATCAACAAAGAATTAATGCAAATAACGCAGATGTAATTAAAAGGTGCAGTAAGGGACGAACGACGGCGTTCCGTTGTTTCTTCACACAATTCATGGCCACTTCCTTATAAGTGATATCTCAAAACCATGGCCTGCTTATCAAAAGAAGAAGATATTTGCGACAGAGTTGGCTCAGGAGTTGGCCGACTCTCGAACAGAAACATGCGAGGTAAGAGAGTGATTTCGCTTGCTTTTCTTGGTGGCCAAACGGTGACGATGAAATCATCGGCGCAGTACTTCGGCTATTAACTAGCACCAAATTTCGGGGATATTTAATACATTACAAAAAAACAAGAACAAGATGTCGTTATAGTACTCACTACAAATTCAACGTCATACTGTCAATGCAAAAGTCAGTAGGAAGGTTGTACGTTTGCAACCAGGACAAAAGCCCTCCTCCGATAGCAGTTGCAATAGAATATCGCTATCGCTGAGCTAATATCTTATTCAAAGTTTTGGCCGGGATGACAACGACTACTCCGTTAGAGTCGTGCGTTTCAACTTCTTTAAATACGGCGATTTTTGATCCAGAACTTAAGTGTCAGGTTTAGTATGTGCGAAGGGTATGTGGAATGGTATGTTGTAGGAGGACAACAGCATATACATGAGTGTAGAATAACTATAGGCATAAAAGTGCTGAAGTGGTGGAAGAAAATGAAATATCGGTTTGATATCGGCGTGTTATCGACGAGGCATATACAAATAATTGATTTGTTGTCGAAATGTTTAAAATTTGTTATTAATAACAAACGTCATAGATGAGTTATCGAAATTTTATCGAAAAATCATCGAACCGTTATCGGTAAGTACTGATTTGTTAACGAAAATTTATCGATTTCAGATCGAAAATTATTGGTTATTTATCGAAAACTACCGATTTTGAATGAAAAAAATTATAGATTTGCTACCGAAAATTTTTCGATATATTATCGAAAACTAATCACTTTATTATCAGAGTGTTAACGATTTGTTGAGCTTTGATTATGTGTACATTTGTTTCCTGGTAAAGTTACCTCTGTTGTGATAGGTAGAGCTCTAGTTAATTTAAAACAAATAAGAAAGTCTTAGTTCGGGTGAACCGAACATTACATATCCAGCTGTGCGCTTGATACCCTGAAGTAGGAGTGGATTTTAGGCGATTTCACTCATTTTCAGAGCAAACAGTTGTAGCTATGAAACAAATGTTAATGCCAAATTTCGTTCGGATTGGGAGATTTTTGTTCGACTTATGGCATTAAAAGTATTTTTGGAAAGAGTAATAAAAAAATTGGGTGGGTCACGACCCATTTTCAAAAATTTGTTTTAAGTTGAGAGTTATTGTAAACTTTGTAAAGGTTAGACCTTTAGGAAAAGAGGGAGTGGTCTTTAAGTAATTTTGATTATCTTCACTCAGCCTATATAATTTGGTTATGTGTTCTGCCAAATTTCAATGTAATATCTTTAACGGCTTTTGATTTATAGTTTGTTAGTCTTCCAAATGTTCTTCTTCTAAATATGGGTGGTGAAGCGCCCATAATTCAAAATTTTCGGGAATTTATATTTTGCGCCATAAAATCAATCGGCTTACCAACTCTCATTAGCTTAGCGGTATTCGTTTTTGGATTATCTAATTTTTTCCATTTTTCAAAATTTTCGAAATCGAAAAAGTGGGCGTGGTTATCATCCGGTTTCGCTCATTTTCAATACCAACCTATTCTAAGTTCAGATAAGCCTGTATACCGAATTTGGTGAAGATATCACAATATCTGATCAAGTTATCGTGTTAACCGGCAGACAGATGAACAGACGGACGGACGGACATGGCTTAATTAAATTTCTTTACTGATGATTTTGATATATGGAAGTCTATATCTATCTCGATTCCTTTATACCTGTACAACCAACCCTTATCCAATCAAAGTTATAATACCCTGTGTACAAGTACAGCTGAGTATAAACATCAGTTCCCTTGAAGCACTGTCTGTATTTCTACACGTCGAACTTCACGAGTATTTGGTACTCATGCCTCTTTTCCAATTTCAATTCCAAAATTTGACCCATATTATAACTCTCATGAACACTGTCAGCGAAGAAATACTTCGGGAGCTCACTGCTGCATCTTCAAAATTTTTCAATAAAAAATCTATATTTTAAATGCAATAAAAAGCTGCTGCTTAACATCAACAGAAAAATTTGCAATGGTTATATCTATTCAAGCTTTAACTAACAAAATCAACTTGATTAGTCATTAACAACGTAAAATTTCAAATTGAATGATCATCTGCCGACAGACAGAAATGTCGTAGCGTTCTAATGATATGCAGCTGTGCGCCTTGGAATAATCAGCTAAACTAATTTAGCAACTTGCAGAATTGAAAAACATCAGCAATACAAGAAACATTTAAAGCAATGTAAAATTAATATGTAAACGTGTATGTAATTTGGAAATTTTCACATCGATCACAGTAAATTAGCTTTGGCTCTACTAAGCGCCACTCAACATGACATCGTTCATAAATTTATTTGCATCATATTTGATTTACAATCGATTTGCAAACAATTTTCGCTGACGTAAAAATGATTCATAGCCTGAAGTTAGTTCTATGGAAATCTGCAATCTTTGCACGCGTGAAACGCCTTTTTGTTAATCGAACAAAATTGCCATCAATACATTGCCTATTGGTACACTGCAATGACAACGTAAACAATTAAATTTGTTGTTGTTTGTATGTGCAATTTATTTACGAATATATAGGCTTATCTTTCTATATATAATATACAAATATTAATATTTTTTGGTGTGAAAATATTTGAGCACGATTTGACTTTGTAAGTACATCCGCCCCATCTGCCACCTTAGTCATTGTACCAAAATAGTCTAAATCATTATTAAATATTTTATTGGAAATAATTATAAAATCGCAAATTTTGCATATAAGATAATTTTATAGTATTTCTTTGGTGTTTTTTTCTTTATTATGAAATTCGATTTATTTGCTGTTTTTGACTCATTGGGAATATCCAATGTGCATGAATAATTTAAGTCTTGGGATTTTCTTAAGTTATATACACTGAAAGAAATGGTGCTAGTCATCAACAAATCGGTTCCGTTGTTCTTGACTTAACGGAGATTCGGGGAAATTGATCGAACTATGGTTAATTCGACTGAGTTCTTTGTCAAGCGAACAAATTAGTTTAGTCATTTCAACAGAAGAGAAATTGTCGCTCTTAAGTTAATAAAATTCTAATCAATATAACGGATTTTTTTGTTACCACAACTGATCTCACTGGTCATTACAACAGCGATCAACAGCCAATAAATGAGTAAATTTCAAAGAGAATTTTACGCTCACTGCGCTCTCTAATTTGTACTTATGACGATGGTGCCACTTAAAAAAAAATAACACTAAAATAAGAAAATCACCAAATCGAAAAAAACACACAAAATGGAAAACTACAAAAAAACTAGTTTTCAGTTATCAATACAAACCGAAAAACCATTTTTTGAATTTACTGTGCATAAAATTATGAGATACGGGGACACCTATTTATCGGGTATAATTTTGCAACTTCTCCTCTAAGCGAAATGCAAAATTGCGCCCTCTCGTTGCAAAAGTTTTGTTTGAACGAACAGGATATTTCCAAAGTTAGTAACAATTTGTTCAAGTTTTTTCAGTCACGCGAACAAATTTAACAAGATAATAAAAAACATTCTTTTTTAATGTTGATGTTTCCGACAACATAAAAGTTTGAGTTGTTTTGGAATCGTTTCAACTTAAAGTGTTACGAAAATTAAACTTGCCAAATTACATGCAAAGTTACGCCAGTGGGGAATTAACTACCTTCCTGCGGTTTGATTCTTTACTTTTCTATAACTTACAAGTTCTCTATTTAAAATGTTATGTCAAACATATATACTACAAGTTTTGATCGAAAAAATCAAGTGCGGCAACTAAATGCGAGAAAAGAAATTGAGAATGAGCTGAGCTGCAACTGAAAGAATTGAGAATCAGTTTTGTGACTATTACTTTCATTTCTATTTGCAAAGCGAAATTCCAAATTATAAATAAATTATAAAATATAAAATTTGGTGAAAGTGCGTTTAATAAAACAAAATAATAAAGTGTATAATGTTTAAAGTGTGCCAGCATATTTGATGTACACCCTATTGAAATTCGGTTAGTAAGTGCGTACATATGTATGTATATGTAGCAAGCATGCATATTTATGTATTCACATATTTACGTATATATGTATATGGCAACATAGGTACTTTCGTACAAAGCTGTCGCAACAACTTTTTTTGTTCATTTGACTACTAAAACGGTCAATTACGAATCAACGATTTGTGAGCAGTTGATTCAACATCTTGTTGCGATGAATAAAAATTGACAGAAATTTCGGTTGCATTGACCCGTATTTCGGTTGATTTTACCAGTCTTTTTCTTTCAGTGTAGAAAGAATTCGAAACATTTAAGTTTCATTGAGACTTCTTTTAAGTGGATTCTGCATGAGAGAAAATACTAAGACACAATTTCTTTTGATTATACAGAAGATCTTAATTTAATTCTAACTACTTTGTAAGATCTGAAAAATCTAAGAAAGATTACCCACCCTTTAAACTAAATAACATAAAATTAATTATTTAATTAGATTAATTAATTAATTATTCCTACAAATTGGCGGGGCGGGATCTACTTGTTTTATGCCAACTCTGAACGTCATCTGCAAGGCAGCTAAGTTTTCACTGAGAAGCCCTTCATGGCAGAAATACACGCGGAGTGCTTGCCAAACTCTGTCGAGGGGCGACCTCGCTTAGAGAAATTGTCGGCTAATTGAAAAATTTTGTTTCAAAAAATTTTTGTTGTTGTTTGCCCGGGGCGTGAACCCAGAATCTTCGTTGTGGTAGGCGGAGCATGCCATTACACCACGGCGGCCTGCGTTCTATAAAATAGGAATTCATCAATAATACTTAAAGGTAGCGCCTAGCCCCAGAAGGATGAAGGGCAGGACATTCATCTAGTCTAATAAATCTTAAATCTTAACGGCTAGTAAACCGCCTGCCTTACAATGGCTTGACATGGCTAGGAACCCGCGTGTTTTAAAGATGCCTTCTATGTATCTGTGTGGAAGTGGTTTGGTGAGTGAAGAATTATATTTGTTATTTTTGTAATCTAAACGATTTTTGTAAATAATATACATCAATTCACGTCGGCTATATCTGTTTTATCGAGAGCACCAAGGAAATTGATTTTCGTTGCTGTATTTGGGCATATTAATCGTTCGCGAGATGGTCGGGCTAGTACCTTTATGGTGCTTGTTACCGGAAACGTTCCGGATCTGTATCCGGGAAAAGACCACCAAAAACTATAACACTTCCCAAAACCTTCTGGGAGTGTCTTCATAGTTAATACAACAACAACACCAAAGCACCGTGGGAGGTCAAGGCTCATTCCACCTGCCTCTCTCAACTCAGTAGAGATCTTCTCCTTCCTCTACTTACAAATACAGCTTGGCCAGAGTGCCACATGACATAGTCAGCGAAACCTTCTGACCTTTATTCATTGCATCTTCGTGACTGCGTAAAGCTCCCACAGCTCATGACTCGCCGTCAGGAACACGCAAATTACTATAAATCTTCCAGAAAACGTTTCTCTCGATCACTCCAAGAGCCATTTCATCTTCTCTTGAACCATACATCAAAGCAGGTATGATGAGCGAGTTGTAGAGTGTGATTTTTTTGACGAGATAGGATTTTTCAATTGACTTCTCAGTCCAAAGTAGCACATGCAGCCAAGAGTCATTCTCCGTTTGATTTCAAGGCTGATATTGTTTTCATTTTTAATACTAGTACACATATAGAGGAAGCCCTCCACTGATCCAGACAGTTCGCTTACTTTGGGGTTCAGTCTTTCGCACAGTACGAAATACAGACCCAATACGCTGTATTAAGTAGACTTGTACCGCGGTAGTTTGCACTGGCTGTTGCATCACCTTCTTGTGAATTGGGCAGAGCGCACTTAATTTTCTATACCGAGGAATGCGCTCGTCCGACCATATTTTGCATAGAAGTTGATGAGTGCTCTTTACCAGTTTTTTGCTTCCTTGTTGAGCAGCTCGTCTGGTAGTCTGTTGTTATTCGGTACTTTGCTATTCTCGCTTCGTTTTAGTCGCGACTAGAGTCTCGGGCTCGTTTTCGTAAAAGTGCTCCTTCCACATTTAAAGCACACTCAGTTTGTTAGTAAACATTTTGTCAATTTCATTCCAACCGTAAGTTGCCCCGGTCTTGAAACCTTCTGTCATTATCCCAAATTTTATGGTGGAATTTTCGGGAACTACTCATGCAGCGTTCCTTTTTCCAAAGTAGCACGAAATTCCTAACCCTTAGCAGTCACAGCAAGTAAATGTCAATTTGATATCAAGACATCAAACACACTTCACACAGATGCATAGATCACATATCCACACCACCACAACTTGGCACAAAATTGTAGCTGTGGAACAACAAACATCCAAACATGCCTGAATTGCTTTTCCACAATGGCGGCCCACACTGACTAGACCTAACTAAATTCATTTGGCACAGATTTAGACATACCAAACAAACACACTACATATTCTTCGACAACTTGTACCAAACATGATCGCAATCAAACTCAAGCACATCTCAAACGATTGCAGGATTTTCATATCCAGTGCACAAAAGTACTAACACCAAATCCAAACTCCCTCCCCTCTAATACCAGTCTCCAACATTTAAACGATTATGAAATTATACAAATCGTCTTAACAGTACTTAAAAGTCGTGATCGTAAGGTATGGAGCCAGGATGAGGAGGAAGAGGAGTCGATCTACCGCTTTCTCTACTTATGTGCGGAGCTTCAAAGAATAAGGCTCCGATAATGGGGTCACGGCTCTTCGAAAGCCTGACAGAGGTTGGGAAGGCGGACGTCTCGCTCCCACTTCGGTTCATCAGGGAAAGCAAGTGCTTCGTTGAGGACCACTAGGAGATAATGTGGTTAAACGAATGTACCGCGACCCTGAACTTACTGAGGGCACACACAAGGGACAAAAATGGCTCCGGTGGAGGTGTGGGTAACACACACCCACGCCCTTTTAACCTAACCTAACCTAAGTTATTGAGCTGTACTTATTGAAAACTCTACAATTGTTTATATAAATATGTAGAAACACATACAAAACTAGTGGGTTGAACTCGCTGAATGAAAAGGCTGAATGTGTCCATAGAGATAGAATTTGTTTGCCGACTAAACGGAAAAACCCGATCTAGTTACCAGGACTTATGTTGCAAACCAGCTTTGGCCTTTTGCCAAATAATAAAAATTTTCTCGGGCCTAGTTTAACATCTGCCTCGAGATCTTGCAAATCTGTTGCTTCTAGTAGCTGAGCTTTGACCTGGCGAGCACAGAATATAAACACAGAATATGCTCAATCGTTTCTTCCTGCAGCTCGCACCTCCAACATCTGCTGTTACTGACGGGACCTTACTTATATGCATATGACGCCAGAAGTCAGTTTTCGGTTAATATTCCCATTGTGAGTAACTATGTAGAGATATAAGCAACTTTGCCAGTCTAACGTCGTAGAATTTGCACGTGATTTTAGAAATTTTGCAACCCCTCGCTTCTGTACACGCCTTTCCTGCTTGATGGATCATATGCAATTCCTGCCTCCTCTTGATTTCTTCCAAAGAGCTTGGGAAATCTGCCATCGATTCATCGAGTGCTGAACCTTGCTTTACAGTTAAACTGAATTCATCCATCTGCATTTTATAAGGGTTCTTGGTATTCCCCATCCATCCATATTATATTTATCGTATAAACACATTTATACATGTATTAGTGAAAGTCTTAGTTAAGGTTTTGCTTGCATATCTCTATAGAAACTATTATCAATCCCAATGCCTTGATGCCTCCGCCAAGAATCTGTAATTTTTGAAGGACAATGTGAAAGGTGCATAAAATACTTCGAAAAAGTCATGAAATATTTAGGAGTCATATATGACTCTTTTTAAGCTTTATATGATATATGAAATTTGGTTTATATTGGACAATTAGTTATCGTAAGAAGAGGAATTTTTTCATTTTTAACTCCTCAAGCTGCTCATAAAAAGCGTTCTGAGTATTTCCTAAGTCGACTTAGGTTGTTTTCGCTTATGAACACAGATATATCATCACGGTATTTAGAAATACTGATGACTTTAGTTGCAACTTTCCATCAAAAAACTTTCGCTGCCTAAGTAGAGTTATATTTTGACCGAAGTCATATCGATGTATACAACCATTTAACAGTTAAGTATCTGCCCTGCAAAAAAAATAGTGTGATCAATCCCTAAAGAGATTGATCTCCGATTGAGCTCTTTTGTAGCCCATTTTAAGAAATGTTAAAAAAAAACCGGCAACGAAATGAGTAAAGACCACAGGTGATTGAATCGAATTGTTTAAGAAATATACGGAGCCCTATATCGAACCTAAATTACTAGAGCCTAACAAATACGCCGGAGTTATGGTTAAATTCGGAGAATATTCTTTATTCCTTTTTGAAAAACGGGCGAACAACTTTCATCAAATAGATTTGGTGGCTTGGCAAACCCTTCGATTTGTTTTCTGCCATGAAAAATGCGACTGGTTCCTATTGCAGTCCTTATTGAACCGAAAAAGGACTGGTCTTAATATGTCCCCATATGGGTACAAAAGGGAGCGGTCCTATCGATCCCTTTCGGGTATAAATGCGTACAATTAGTCTCTTCATAGGACATGCTCAAACAAAAGGGAACAGTTCAACTCATACAAAGAGATCAAAACTGGCATTGGTCGCATACTGCTTTACGACTCATCCCGGATTCATCCCAGACTAATCGCATTTTTCGCAGGGTATATATCCATATACACAAATATATGTATATATCCGTGTAGTGCATATGTGTAATATTTGTTTATAGAACTTTTATGCATTCATATATATATACAAATAAAATACCTGCATTTCTTTACCAATGTTGTTGTAATTAATATTTGTGGTATGTTGTTGTAATGTTTGGAATGTGTTAAACTGCTAAGTAAATATGTTTACGGTAAATGTAGGCTTTTTCTATTTACCCAACCACAACAACAATAAAACAAATATTCGTGAACAGAACGCCGTTATGATGCAACAACCAAGGCAGGAGGAGGAGAGAATGTTACGCGAAGATTCAATTCAACTTATAGAAATGGAAAAAAGAGAGAAATTACATATGGAATGTTTGTTTGTTTTGTTATTCGGGTCAGGCGAGTCATGCGTTTCAATTACAATATCCCTTTTTCCGTATGATTTTTTCTAGGTTTTTTTTCACAAATACAAAAAACAGGCCAATATTGGTAAATAGTACACGCAAATAGGGAGGTGAGTAGCTACATACATATTTTTATAGTAGACTGTTTTGTTTTTTCTTGAAGCCTTTTTTGTATGCAAAACGAACCCAGAAAATATTTTTTAAATTTTATTTGTTAACGATGCCAGTTCTAAAAAAATTAAACGAAATACTCCGACTCGGTAAGCTTTGGGTACAGTTATGGTTATTAACTCGACAGTCCGAAGTACCATCGGGCTATCTGTGAGAAAAACTGTAACTTGCCGTAACCAGTAATATCTTACAGGTCCCCTAAATAGTCGAAACTTTGCATTGATTGAAATGCATTATTGGAATGCTCACAACATTCGGAGTGAAAAATGACACTGAAGATACCACAATGCCTGAATTGGCTTCTTTCCAACACAGATCGATTACTTTTCTATGAATTATCGATAATAAATCGATAATTTTCTGATGACCAATAGATTATTTTGTTATAAATCAACAATGCATTTTCCAATCGATAACTTTTTGATAATAAATCCATAACTTTTCGATTTTTGATAACTAACCGATAACCTTTTGATTATAAATCGATAACAAACCGATATCTCGCCAATAAAAAATCAGTTAATCATTGAAAAACTCTGTTAAAAGCAAATGTTTAACATTCGATGACCTATCGATTACTCGTCTATACTTCATCGACCTGTAACAAACCGATAACTCATCGATAACAAATCATTACCACTTCGATAACAAATTGATAACACACCCTGCCTTGCGTAGCCTTAATTTGCTATCTGATTTCGTTCATATCAATTGTGCACACATGTATGCTGTATAGCAAGGCGAATTCATATCAGGTGGTGGCAAAACGAATTCCGCCAATTCGCCGTGCAGAAGAATGTCAAGTCAAAGAAAATTTTCATTAATTCCGATTAATTTACATATTGTAGTACAAGGCGTTGTTTGTATCATTAATGAAGAACGTAGCTTTATCCGACAATGTCCTTGCGGATACAAAGGCAACCTTAAAGAGAATAGCAAACTCCAAAACAAACTGTTATCTCCCTTGTCTCTCCAGATACATATATATCGCGAAGTGCATATCACAGAACACCCAAAAATCGGGGTGTTACGTTCGATGATTTGCAGTAACACATATGCAATTGCAATTGCCTCCAAAGTGCAGAGTGACAAAAAAAAATCTTAAAGTCGTTGCCGTCGACATATACAGTAATTTTCCTCCTGATATTGTGCTACGATTATCCAAAATGGGCTCTTGATCTACACAAAACCCACTGGAGAAATATTGTAGGTCAGTGTGTCTCCTTGTGAATCGCAAAACCGCCCAGATAGCGAGGCGGAAGTTCTCTATATTAAATACCATTATGAGAAGTTGAGCGAGTAGTCCTTCCTTAATGCTCCAAACCGAGGCATCACAGAATAAGAAATTACACATTCCAGGAAGAGACGCGTGTTTTCCCTGCCTTCATTTTGTTTTGAGTATTTATGCCTGCTGTGTACATTTCTATTCAAACTTGATTAATTCTGTAATGCGGAGCCAATACATTAAACAGTGACCTTTTTATGGTCCAAACCTGTTGAAACTGCTAGTTTCTCTGGATGTCAGCTAGAAAAACTATGAAAATCCCCTGAGTAGTCGATCGTACAGAGCGGAATAATCATCGTTATAACAACCACAATACGATATGCGGGCTGGAAAGATATCCCGGCAATAAGTCTGTTGACGCATACAAGGACAACTTTTATTGTTAACTAGAAAAGACACACAAGCTCTGCATGACATCAAAAATGGGCTTTTTAACTTAACGCCGGTATAAGAAAACTGAGTCATTGATCGGAAAATTCAGCCTCCAAGAAATATTATCCCTTGATTTCTGCTGGTGTAGGCGAATTATGGCCAGTCGGGAAGGTCCTGTGTAACCCTACTAAACGAGCAAACCATAACCCTTGATCAACCGGAAGATGGTTTTAGTCGGCAAAATATCCTTAGTCCGCCGAAGAATAATGTTAAGCAACGAATCAACGTATACCCGGGGACAGAAAGAAAGAGTGAATTACTTGCCGTCTTCACCAAAGAAGCAACAAAGTTGAATCCTTTAAATTCACAAAACGAACTTTGCAAAATTGAAAACATGTTTTTTTTATGACTATAATTTCTTTATCTGACATTTGCAGGAAGAAAAAAATGGCAAACATGCTAAAATTTCTTTTAGTTTCTTTTGCTTTAGCATTTCCACAAAATTTTAAAGAGTTATGACTGCCAAAAGAGTTATGGCTGCCGCGAAGAGAGAATGGTCTTACTTTCTAATACTATAATTATAATTTATTCATAGAAAATGTAATCAGTTCCCAGCAAACATTCGGAGTCGAAAAGGAGTCAGAAAAGAATCTCCATTCAGCTCATTCACGCTTACTATGAGCTTATTGATGAATACGAAATAAATATGTATATTTCCTTTCCTCCGATGGTCGACAGATATGAGCTTAATTTTATGCATTATATAAGCCTTGATAAGAGTCCAATATGACTCCTAATAGGCTCATAATTTGCTTCTTATATGACTCTTTTCGGAGACATTTACAAACTTGATATAAGGGATAACATTGGGGAGATCAGGGCGGATTTTGAAGACATAGCATTAAAAATGTGGAACCATATCATCAATATTGTTCAGCAAACAAGTACTTTCGGAGGAAACTTATAAATGTTGAGCATACCGAGGCCATTTAATAACTAAAAAAGACTGGATTGACAAACCAACTAGTGCATAACACGAGGGTAGTTTTGCTCGAAATACTTACATTGTATAAATGTCGGAATTACAAAACACATTATAGAGAACTGTTTTTTTTCAAAATAAAATATGAATATTTGTTCAAAAGTTGCTTTGTTTGCTGAACATCTTTGGAATATAGGTATAGCTCATAATTTTCGTCATATCAGAGTCACAAAAGATTCCTATATTTGAGGGTCTAATGAAAATATATATGAATTTCTAGTGAACAAGTGAAGGTGCATTTACATTATTAGGGCGTGTGCAGAAGTATGAGTGCTTACTGTGTGTTTGTGGGTATGTTTGTGCATACTTTTATTTACTTAAATGTACGTTTGTATGTACATTATGTTTGTAGGCGAAATTGTATTCAACTCTTTAAACATATTTGCTTTGCAGCATTTTTCATATTTTTCTTGTTCGCTTTTTAGTTGCATTGAATAAATGTGTCAAAATAATTGAAATGCATAAGTACATACCTACGCACGTTGCATTGGGTTTTTGACCACAATCCAACACACAGACACACATACTTTTAAATACAATTGAGCAAATATACCCTGCAAAAAATGCTTTCAGGCTAAGATCAATCCGAAAGAGTATGCGTCCAATGACAGTGTTGATCTCTTTGTATGAATCGAACTGTTCCTTTTTGTTTGAGCATGTCTTATGAAGAGACTAATTGTACCCATTTAACCCGAAAGGGATCGATAGGACCATTCCCCTTTGTACCCGTATGCGAACATATCGGTTTTCGATTCAATAAGGACTCAAATAGGGAACAGTCGCATTTTTAACCCCAATGTTGTAGAATGATGCTCACCGATGTAATTCATTTTAAAATAAAACAATAATTAAAATTGTTTAAGTTTCATTTCCGGTTAATATTGAAATAAGCAAGTTAAACAAGTAACGACGGGACTGTCTTCAGCTATGCCGAAGACTTCATATCTTTCTGGTGGCCTAAACAAATGGGGCTGAACAACAATCTTATCCCGTTCGTAATCTCCAAATAATCAGATGTATAAGATAAGAAATATATAGTGAACAGATGTACATACCTAAACGATTTTTAAGACAAATATAAAATAAAAAATGGCAAAAAACCCCCTTATCTGAACGATCGGTTGTATGGGATATATATTATAATATAGCTTCGATCGAAAGTGTTTTTTTCAGGAAATTCTTCTATGATATATTAGAATAAATATCAAAAAGTTTAATGTTTTTATACTGGGAGAAATTGCCAAAAATCTTTCTCTATGAACGATCGGTTTTATGGGATATATACCATATATAGCTCTGATCAAAGTGATTTTTTCAGGATATCTTCTATGATATATTAAAATATATACCACCGAGTTTCACGTTTATATATTCTAAATTAAGGGAGAAATGGCCAAAAATCGTTCTATCTGAACGATCGGTTGTATGGGATATAACTATATATAGCTCCGATCAAAGTGATTTTTTCAGGATATCTTCTATGATATATTAGAATATATATCACCGAGTTTGCGTTTATACTTTCTAAATTGCGACAGGAATTAGCAAAATCGTCTTATCTGAACGATCGGTTGTATGGGAGATATATGTTATAGTGGTCCGATCCTACCGGATCCGACAAATGTCTAATATAGTACAAAAATACATCCTTGTGCCAAATTTCATTGAGATATCTCAAAATTTGAGGGACTAGTTTGCGTTCAAAGAGACAGACGGACGGACGGACATACGGACATGGCTATATCAACTCAGTTCGTCGCCCTGATCAATTCGGTATACTCAATGGTGAGTCTATCTTCTATATTTCTCAACGTTACAAACATCGGACCGAAGGTAATATACCATTTCATGTTCATGATAGGTATAAAAATTCAGTCGTTAAGCCCTAGTAATTTAGGTTTGGTATAGGGCTCCGCATGTTTCTTAAATAATTCGATTCAGTCACCTGTAATCTTTTTTATTTTACTCATTTCGTTGCCGTTTTTTAACATTTCTTAAAATGGGCTACATAGATTTCAAACTGATTTAACCCAACTGTACCCGAAAGAGACTAAACGGGTCAATTATGCCCATATGTAGACAAAAGAAACAATCGGAGAACAATCTCTCTAGGGAGTAATCACACGATTTGTTGCAGTGTACATATACTAAAATTCATTTCGCTCAAACACTCACACGTACACACAGGCAAACATTTAAATACTTATAAAAGAATCTGTATAATTATTGTGGCAATCGACTTCTAGGTGTTGCGATTGGCTTTAACAGGTGTTAATATGTCAAGTTTCATACAAATATACCTACATACAAACACGTGTATATATTTAGTGCATACATATTCACGCACGTATGAAATACTATTCTAAGTCAAGCTAATGCTGCTAATTGGCGCCGGTGTGGTCGTTGGAAAATCAACGTAATGACAAAATACAGTGGAACCTTTCATATGGAATACAAACATTTGTATATATGTACCGTTACAGAAATAATTAAATAGATTCTGTTAGATCGCTCTTAATTGCATTGAGTTCGGTAATAAAACTAGTTTATTTAGCATTTCGAATACAAATCTATTCAAACCTTTTCAAATACATAACTACAGACATATGCATTTCCGTATGAAAATTAACAGAAAATTGAGAAACAAAATCAAAGTTGGCTGAAAAAGCTTCTGGCCTAAGGGCTGTGTAAGAGAATTTTAAAAGATGCGGTATTGCATCTTTGAATTAAAAATTTATGGAATTATAGGAACAAGTTGGAAAGACTTCTTTATAGCTGTTGTTGTTTTTAGTGTAGTGATAAGAACTCTCCCCGAAGGCCTTGGGGAGTGTTGTCGATGTTGACGGTCCTTTGCACCATTAAGGTACTAGGTCGACCATCTCGGGAACGATTTGGTAATCCACATTAAACCTTTTAGGCCAATTTCGCCCTCCCTCCCATTCGACCCATGAGGAACTTGGCATTGCCAGAGCTTCGGCTGTTAAAGAAACCGGATTCCCCACTGGTAGGTCAGGTTGACAATTGGGTTGGATAAGCTATATATTGCGCTGGCAACCTCTTGAATGAGTCACCTCTTACGGCAGGCGCACCTGCTGCGGGTATATTCTAAGCCCCCTAACCCGCTGGGGATGCTGAATTTGGTAGAGACCTTGGGTACTCCAAACAACTTCTGAATTATGCACAACTACAATACATTTATACCGTTTTTGTTTATGCGAGTTAGAATTATTTTGTATTCATATAATTCAAATAACGTATAGTTGATTGACCGTATATAACCAAATGTATAAATAACTAACTGGGAACTCCCAAGAGCCATATCATCATTGAACCTTCATACGGCTTACTCTACAAGTATTTATGTTACTTATTTTAAATCTGCCCATTTGGAACGAGTAAAAGGAGGGCTCTCACTGGGGTTGGTAGCGGAAGTATTAGTGGTAGTGATAGTCGTAATTTTAGTGGTTGGTAGTAGTACTGGTATTGTGATAGCTATATTGGTAATGGTAATGGTAGTTGTTGTTATAGCGGCAGTGGTTGTTGTAGTTGTAGTTATAGTGGTATGGGCAGTGGTAGTGGAAGTGGGAGTAAAGGTAAATACATAAATAAATATATGGTGCCATAACCTCCGAAGATACTTAACCCTCCCATTAGCGGTGAATAAATTCAACACATCTTAGCATGGTCGTCGGGTCAGACGAAATTTTACACTTTGAACTTTATCCACAAATATTTGAATTTTTATTTAAATTTTGAAGAAAACTCGTCACACACCGTGACTACCCAGAAATAAGTTTGAAATTTTATTGATAAATGTTGAAATGAATACGAACTATGAGGTCAAGTTATTCACGAAAATAAAGCCTTCTCGTCTGGCCAGACGCCACAATCTAATGGAGAGTTAAGGCCGAGCTTCTCTTCAAATTTGCAAGATTATAATTTGTTTTAATGTTTAAACGGTTAATGCCGATCATTATCAGTTAAGGGCTGTCTTCTTATCCGAGGCCTTTTATTATTTTTCATTGGAGTGTAACTTGACGTGGTGGGTAACAAGCCCAGCGTACAGCCCGCTCAGCGGGAATGGAAATGTTACTTGCCCGTTTATACAGCAAACCGCTTAATCCAAGGCAGACGCCAGCTTGCAGTCGCACCTTGTGTTGGACAGACGCTGCCGATGAAAATCCCCCAGCTAGCCCTTAAACCGAGTATGTCAGAGTGGTAAGGTTGTCACCTCACATAAGCTCACCACTGAATGGATGTTCTGATGGCCGTAAGTGCAGGGGCGTAGTGAGGTTTTCTTGCTTAGTTTTGTCCGGCAGCTTCATGGCTCTGCGAATGCAGACTGGAATCAACAAAAGAAAACTATACTGTAAAATAAGCCACTACTGTAGAACTCCAACAACTTTTGGTTGTGACGTTCGAACACACCCCCAACTTCAATACAAATGCATCCGAAATTGCATACTATCCACAAAGATACATCAAACTCTTCAAATCGCTCCAACAGAGAAAGTTGCAGGGCTGTCAAATTTCCCACTTGAAACTGCCACGGAATATCTTCTCAAGATATCTGAGCACCGAGACATCATAAAAGACAATTGATTTATGTAGTTGCGCCTCCAAGGCAGATAAGAAGACATCTGCATAAGCCCTATGACGAGACCTAGTGTAGTATGATCCAGAGCAAGACGAAGTCTGTGATTTCCTTCAAAGTCAAGTTCCCACTTCCAAAGAATATGCCCATTACTCTGCCCCAACTTCGACCTCTTTATATAGTATGGTGTATACCACAAATCATCTATTCATCTGTAATGTGGAATAAAAATCTGTAATAGCAATTTCTTTTTGGTAAAACCATATTGAAACTGCTTGATTCCTTGGACCTTCGTTATTGTTCTAGCCTCCCCAGGCGAGGGATTTTTACAACAAAAATAAGAACCATACATGGACGGACGGGAAAAAGACTACGCCGCCTAAATCTGTCGATGATAAACAGGAAAATGTATATTTGCGCTGCTCTCTGCAAGTCATCAAAACAAAACCGGAATGCCCCATTAAAGCCAAAGTGGGGGAAAAAGGTGTCGGAAAAATTCAACCTATCACGCAGTTGGACTAGGTGATTCGTCCAGCTGCAAAAACCTTCAACATCTCTAACTTCTATCAAGCGGAACGGTGGTACGAGCAAATTATGACCAGGCATGGTTAAATCGTACAAATTAAAAAAAATTTAACAAACTACAAAACCGAACTAAAAACAAGTAAGGAAGGTTAAGTTCGGGTGTAACCGAACATTACATACTCAGTTGAGAGCTATGGTGACAACATAAGGGAAAATAACCATGTAGGAAAATGAACCGAGGGAAACCCTGGAATGTGTTTGTATGACATGCGTATCAAATGAAAGGCATTAAAGAGTATTTTATGAGGGAGTGGGCCATAGTTCTATAGGTGGTCGCCTTTTCGAGATATCGGCATAAAGGTGGAACAGGGGTGACTCTAGAATGCGTTTGTACAATATGGGTATCAAACGAAAGGTGTTAATGAGTATTTTAAAAGGGAGTGGGCCTTAGTTGTATAGGTGGACGCCTTTTCGAGATATCACCATAAAGGTGGACCATGCGTGACTATAGAATGTGTTTGTACGATATGGGTATCAAATGAAAGGGGTTAATGAGCATTTTAAAAGGGAGTGGGCCTTAGTTCTATAGGTGGACGCCTTTTCGAGATATCACCATAAAGGTGGACCAGGGGTGACCCTAGATTTTTTTGTACGATATGGGTATCAAATGAAAGGGGTTAATGAGCATTTTAAAAGGGAGTGGGCCTTAGTTTTATAGGTGGACACCTTTTCGAGATATCGCCATAAAGGTGGACCAGGGTGTGACCCTAGATTTTTTTGTACGATATGGGTATCAAATGAAAGGTGTTAATGAGTATTTTAAAAGGAAGTGATCCTTAGTTCCATATGTGTACGCCGTTTCGAGATATCGCCATAAAGGTGGACCAGGGGTGGCCCTAGAATTTGTTTGTACGATTGGGTATCAAATGAAAGGGGTTAATGAGCATTTTAAAAGGGAGTGGGCCTTAGTTCTATAGGTGGACGCCTTTTCGAGATATCGCCATAAAGGTGGACCAGGGGTGGCCCTAGAATTTGTTTGTACGATATGGGTATTAAATGAAAGGGGTTAATGAGCATTTTAAAAGGGAGTGGGCCTTAGTTTAAGGGTGGACGCCTTTTCGAGATATCGCCATAAAGGTGGACCAGGGGTGACCCTAGATTTTTTTGTACGATATGGGTATCAAACCAAAGGTTTTAATGAGCATTTCAAAAGGGCTTGGGGCTTAGTTCTATAGGTGGACGCCTTTTCGAGATATCGCCATAAAGGTGGACCAGGGGTGACTCTGGACTTTGTTTGTACGATATGGGTATCAAATTAAAGGTATTAATGAATATATATGTGAAGGCGTTTTCCAGATATCGACCAAAATGTGGACCAGGGTGACCCAGAACATCATCTTTTGGATACCGCTACGAACAGTATTCCTGCCAAAATTTCAAGGGTTTTTTATTTCGCCCTGCAGAACTTTTTCATTTTCTTCTACTTAATATGGTAGGTGTCACAACCATTTTATAAAGTTTTTCTAAAGTAATATTTCGCTTCAATAAAACAATCCAATTACCTTACCATGTTTCATCCCTTTTTTCGTGTTTGGTATAGAATTGTGGCATTTTTTCGTTTTTGGTAATTTTCGATATCGAAAAAGTGGGCGTGGTCATAGTCGGATTTCGGCCATTTTTTATACCAATACAAAGTGAGTTCAGGTAAGTACGTGAACGGAGTTTAGTAAAGATATATCGATTTTTGCTCAAGTTATCGTGTTAACGGCCGAGCGGAAGGACAGACGGTCGACTGTGTATAAAAACTGGGCGTGGCTTCAATCGATTTCGCCCTTTTGCAGAGAAATTAGTTATCGTCCCAGAATCTAAGCCCCTACCAAATTTCACAAGGATTGGTAAATTTTTGTTCGACTTATGGCATTAAAAGTATCCTAGACAAATGAAATGAAAAAGGGCGGAGCCACGCCCATTTTGAAAATTTCTTTTATTTTTGTATTTTGTTGGATCATATCATTACTGGAGTTGAATGTTATATACTGTAAAAATATAAATTTTTTTGTGAAAATTTGACTTTAAAAAAATTTTTTTTTAAAAGTGGCCGTGGTCGTTCTCCGATTTTGCTAATTTTTATTTAGCATATATATAACCGATTTCGTTCCTGCCAAATTTCATTATGATGTCTTCAACGATTGCCAAATTACAGCTTGCAAAACTTTTAAATGACCTTCTTTTAAAAGTGGGCGGTGCCACGCCCATTATCCAAAATTTTACTAATTTTCTATTCTGCGTCATAAGTTCAACTCACCTACCAAGTTTTATCGCTTTATCCGTCTTTGGTAATGAATTATTGCACTTTTTCGGTTTTTCGAAACTTTCGATATCGAAAAAGTGGGCGTGGTTATAGTCCGATATGCTCATGCGATCTGAGATGAGTGCCCAGGAACCCACATACCAAATTTCATCAAGATACCACAAAATTTACTCAAGTTATCGTGTTAACAGACGGACGGACGGACAGACGGACATGGCTCAATCACATTTTTTTTCGATACTGATGATTTTGATATATGGAAGTCTATATCAATCTTGATTCATTTATACCTGTACAACCAACCGTTATCCAATCAAAGTTAATACACTCTGTGAGCTCTGCTCAACTGAGTATAATTAAGGTGATTTGGTCGTGTAAATCTTGTACGTATTTCTTCTTGCATACGATGAAGTACACTTTTCATAACGCAACAAATTTCACATTCTGCGGAAAGACCAATATCTCTAGCCGATCCTTCGGGCATTTTCTTCTTACACGTTTTACTATATCGTGATGAATATTAGCATCACTAACCTGATATTAGTATCACTAAGCAGCCCCTCGTATGTACGTAAACAAATCAATCATCATTTACACACATACATACGTAGCAAGGCAACGTGGTGATACTCGCAAACATATGTAATCATCAGGCGAAGTAGTTCTCACGCATACACCCGCATATGGCTATAAGAGGGACATAAACTACAAATAGGTATACATGTATATAGCTAATATCCAAGCAAAGGATACCATTGTTCTGGAATATAGTTTCGCGAAATGACTACATCTTAGGAGAAATGGATGAATGAGAAAACTGAGAGTATAAAAGCAGCGCAAGCTGAGGAATCAGTAATCAATTTGATTTAAGCACGCTATTGGCTGTGAAGTTTAAGAGTTATTGTGAAGTACTCTCAAAGTAGTCTAATAAAGACCATTTTGCATTGTTGAATATCGGAGTTATTTATTCAACAATTTAGCGATTTGAACGTTAGCAGGAAGTTTGGAATAAGTGGAATTATATAAAATTCGTTACAGTATCAATATCCCATTTTTCACAAAGTGACTTCGCTTTTTCTTTTGCTCCTTCACAGAGAGTGTCTCGAATTTCGAATAGTTCAGTCGCTAATGATTTAAGATCGTGATACGCTTCTCTAAAATTCATCTCCGGATCTTGTAATCTGAGCTGCACACGATCAATCCTCCTTAAGATTTCATACCAGAAATGAACTAATGTTATGGAACTAAAATTTAGTATATTTTGCAACAGAACTGTAGCTTCGCTTCTGGTGTCACTTGTGGTGTTAGTGTCCTCTGCTAATTGCTCTAAGTGTTCTACTACATTCTACTAGCCCATCGACGATAACGCTAAACGCTTGTATTCTGGCGCTCCATCGTGTCTCAGATTCACGTTTGACAGTTTTTGCTAAAGCATTTTTTAATAATTCCCATCGTATCGTTGAACGTGAGAAGAAAAGATATATGCCTTTAATTATTCCACAACCTCTCGCAAGAGTTCCGGATATATGTATGCATTTTTTAGTATAGCAAATTTTTTCCCGAAATCAATATTTTCCAGAAATCAGTTATAATAAAATACAAATTATCCAGGAAGTTCTGCTTGCGGATTATTTAGCGCCCACCTGTGAGTAGCGCCCGGGGCAAGATGATTTTGGGTATTAGATAACAAAAATTCAATTTAAATTTTTTGATCCTTCTGCGACACCCTTTAACCGTCTATAATCGGGATCAAAACTTTGTATGTAGATGTGTGATACTTTTAACTTGGTATTATCGTATTACGATGCGACACTGGTAAAAAAATCGCTAATTTCAGATATACGGACCACCCTAATGTATACTGATTATGTTCAATCAATTTTATTAGCATTATAAAACTGAAAGCAGTTCGTTGCGTGTACTTCAATAATATAAAGTAGTCGAATTTTATGATTCACATAAAGTTATGACTTTACGACATGAAATTATCGAAGCGTTAAAATCTGTAGAGAGGAATTTTCTGTGGTCAAGCTCTTCAGTTGACCTTATATAGAAAAATACAAAATAGTAATATTAATTCGCAAGACGGTCGAATGCCACGGTAATGCTTAGGAAGACACTCTGATGTAGCTTTTCATCACCACCCTATGTAGTACGATATCTAATGATTTTGCCTTTGGAATGATCTTCTTTTGTTTAAGATAACGACTTTCGGCCTATATTCGACTTTTTAAACAAATCTATTAAGCTCTTTGATGTTTTGAGTAAAAAATATACCAAACTCATACGTCTGTAGCCTTCAGGGTGCTGATTACCAATTTTTTCCGTCCTTCGTATGAAGACGACTCGGGCAGTTTTACAAGAATGCTGAATATTGTTCACTTTGACGCAACCCTAAAATTTCGTTTTGAAACATATCACCCCTGGACCCGGCAATTTAAACTAGGCAGACGTTTTTACCGCTCATTAAATTTTGATATTTGTCAATAACGCTGGTCAGTTCGATCCGTTTGTGCAGTATTGATGTTGCGTGACAGCTTTTTTGAGGTACCCGCTGCTTTTTCGTCACCCATTTCTCTTTATCTTTCTTTATCAATTCCTGCACTATACCTCCCGTAGATATGACTTTTTCCAATATTACTGTTCCGCTAAAGTATCCGACGTCCGCACAGAAACTTTTTCATGTTTCCATATATAAAAACTTTAGTTGCTCCCAAGAGCACCACGGTTGGAAATTTCGTACCTTAAAGATATAGCTGGTATCCAAGGATTTCAGGTAACCGCTGTGGTGTAGTACCAGCGTGCACCGCCTACTATACCGAAGATCCTGGGTTCGCGCCTAGGGCAAAGAGACATTACAATTTTAGATATAATTTTTTTCAATTAGAAGAAAGTTTATCTAAGCGGGGTCGCCCCTAGGCAGTGATTTGACAAGCACTCCGAGCGTATTTCTGTCATGAAAAGACTCTCAGTAAAAACTCATCTGGCCCACAGGTGCCATTCGAAGCCGGCATAAAACGTATAGGCGCTGCCCGCTCCAATTTGTAGGAGACATTAAGGGGAGCACGACGCAAATTGAAGAGAATCTCGGTCTAAAATCTCTTCGGAGTTTATTGCGTCTTACATTTTATTTACATCCAATGATTCTAACCTTTCCATTGCCGAAATCGATTTCTTTATTTAAAAACGGAGTTATCATCCTCGGCATACATTATAATAAAAATGTCAAAGAAAACTCCGAATCCATCAAGCTTTAACCGATCGATCGAATTATTCTTAATAGGCTTACATGACCCTAAACCGATCTTTCCTAGGCTATATTCAGGATGATCCGAAATTGCAATTCAATTCTTTGCGCACGCATTCCTGGATTCCTGGGACCGACGCGAATAAAAAAAGTTGGAATATTTTTTTGAGTTTCTATCTAGGGTCCGTCGCAAAAATTTGTAGGAACAATTAGAATGGAGCACGACGCAAACTGAAAGGGAAGCTTATCTTTTTTTGTACTATGCGATCCAGTATTACTTGTCCCACCCGTCACAAACTAAAACGAGATTATAACTAGTTGTTCTTTGTACAGTATAAAAGTTGCGCTAAAGTGAAAACCGGAGATTAGCTTCTCATTCGATGGTACGGTGCAACCGAGTTTGAAAAGATTTTTTAGTTTTTCTGAAATTAGAAAGAGATCATCCACTTACATAGGCCGATGATTTCGAAAGTGCCACCTATTACTCTGAGTTAATTGTAATTTATTGAGTAAAATTCATACATATATACATTGTATATTTCCTTTGATTTACTCATTGATACCCTTTGTTATCGATAGCAAATGAATTACAATTCGATAACAAATGCGTCTGCACCGCTAAGAGTCTTAAAGCAAAACGATTACTCATAGATAACATACTCTCACCACATCGATAACAAATTAATAAAACACTTAAACTTCGATTTTGACTTCCAATCTTACCTCATCCCCTTTTCTTTTTCTCTTTCCTCTACTTTCTTTAACTTGCCTTTTATCGTTATTACTATTCACCTTATTATCAACATTGTTTTTATTTTTTTATTTTCCTTCCATCTCTTTCGATTCATCTTCTTTACGTTTGCTTCTTTTACTTTGTCTCCTTTGTATGTATAGTATATCATCAATTTCTGTCGTCGTTTATTTTCATTAATTTGTTTGCTATCTGATTTCCCTCAAATGGCGTATATTGTTCTCATATTACGCTACAGTGTACTGACTAGATTTACGCTTACGTTCTCGAATCCCCCATACAGTGTACCAGTCTCACATAATACGCTTACACTATAAACTTCGGCTACACTACAAACTACGTTTACATTCTTCCTTATAGCATACCACTTCTAAAAACTACTCTTACGCTTACGGTTGTGCTAACACTACGCGAACGCATACATTCGGAGTTTCCCTATACCGTAAGCAAAGATTTTTAGACATCAAAAATTCTTTAAGATGGGACAGAAATCCAGATATTTATAGATATTAAGAAAATCCATACGGAGAATGTGGATCTTACAATCGATTTTTTAGGTACCTTCTCATTGACAACACCGTTCACTTACGGTTATTTCTTTTCTAACTAAAATAAGTCACATTTATTCTGCATAGTTGTTTTTGTTGTTATAGCGATAAGGATACTCCCCCGAAGGTTTTGGGGAGTGTTATCGATGTTAATGGTACTTTACATAGATGCGATACTTTCGGGTAATAAGCATCAATAAGGTACATCCCGATCATCTCACGAACTATTAAATATGACCACATTGGACTTTCTAGGTCATCCCGTCCGCACTTTCTCTAGTACCAGAGCCTCGCCTGCTAATATATGTATGATATAAGTATAATGGTAGCAGAATTCGCCTTGCGTAGGTGAGGTTGAGTCGCGGAAGCTATGAATTTCCTTAAATCCCATGGCGATGTTGCCATATTTCGTTTTTGTAATTAACAAATTTTTTACACGGTGGCTTTTTCGTTTCTAAAAATATTGCACTGCAAACGTTTTTGAAAGGGAAGGGTAGCCGGTTTGCCAGTTGATATAACGTATGAAATAAGGGATTTTTTACGGTTAATTTTCAATGAACTTACTAAGGTAGATTTTTTCTATAAAAATTAATCTATCCTTGTGAACGAAAATAGTTTAACAGCAGAACTGTGAGGGAGTAGTACATTTTAAGCTATTGTGGCGAATGTTGACATCACTAGGCTGTTAGTAAATATCACAGAACAACAAAAACATGAAGCAGCCACTCTTATATACATGCCCACGTTAAAGCTAGCAACACTTATGTAGAAGGCGACGTAGAGATATCTCACACGCACACTCATGAAGTCATCAGCCGAAGAAGTTACTCACACATACACACGCATATGGCTATAAACTACAAATCTGTATGTATAGAGCTACAAGAGTTCTAGAAGGTGAAGCGTCTAGACCATTTGAGAAATATGCAGACGAGGCAACAGAGATTATAAAAGCAGCGCAAGCTGAGTAATAACTAATCAGTTTGATTTAAAAACGCTATAAGTTGCGAAGTGAGGTATAATTGTACTACTCCCAAGTAGACTAAAGATCATATTGCAATACTGAATATTGGAGTGATTTGTTCAACAGTTTAGCGATTCGAACGTTAGCAGAATGTTTGGAATAGGCGGAATTTCCCCAGAATTTGTTACACCATATTCTGTCATGAAAAATTCAAAATTGTTATTGTGTCTGTATTGTAGTTGCACTTAATAACACTCCTCGAGAAAGGGGGAATTATGTGAAAGAAGTTTTGAGAAATATCCCTTTGAGCTAAAAACTTAAAACCTTACGCTTTCTCAGGGCACTGTGGCAGTGCAGCGAAAGGGGAAAAAGCGAAATGTAATAACAATCTAGGAGCCCTTTTTCATGAACAATTTTCAGTGGAGTTGATAGATCAGGTTGAGTAAGCGTGGAACCCCGATAAAACTAAGTGGCACCCTTATATATATGTATACCTGTGTGTTCTTAATGCAGAAATATACAGAAAATCTCAGTGCAATTTAATTAATGAAATGCGTGAAGTGATTATATTAATGTAAACTATAATTATAACATAGGTTGTAAAACAGGTAATTGTAAAATTGTACAATACATTTTAACGCCTAACTTCCAAAAGGGGCAATTTTGAGTGCGTCATTGCTTTGAATCACTTAAAATTTATAAACTTTGCTACCAAAGTCAGTCTAAAAGATATATTTATTCAGTGTAATACAAATAAGTTGAACAATGTTAATCATTAACATTATTTTTCAGCTTACAACAAGTTTTACGCTATTATTAGCTCATCCAATATTAAACTGGAATATACCCAACAATTTCTCCAACATAAGTACCATATTAAATAAAATTAGTTTGGAGAATAAATTTGGATAGAATCACTTTAATCAGTAGCTACAATTCAAGCATTTATTGCCTAAGTGATAATGATTTCAAATATATCAGTAACAAAAGCACAATAAAATTAATGCGAGGCGAAACTTATAAAAAAAATAACATTTATAAAACAGCAAACTCGCTGCTAATACGCTGCATATCAAAACCTTTCGAGTTTGAGATAATGGATACAATGGTTGCGGGACTTGGGGGGCATCGTTATAGACGCATACTTTTCATTTGGAACACGCGATATAAAAACGCCAGAACACCGCAAGAGCGCCGAGAGCTACAGCTACAACAAAACGAACTCTTCAAATATTGCGCTGATAAGCGTTTATTAAATATAATCGCTATATATAGAGATTATCTAAACGATCATCATTTTTATACATTTAGATATTTTCCTGTATTTCATGTGCAACGAAAATCATTGGATGTTGATAAATGCTTTCCGAATCGTTTGAAAAATTTAATGGGATTACCATTGAGAGTTTACCCCAATCAAGTTGAGCCATGGTCACTTGTTTGGCGTGATGGTAATAAAGACTTAAAACTCGGCGGATTTGCAATGAAAGCTCTGCAGCTTTTCGCTGACCATCACAATGCCACTCTAACCTATCCAGTACCAATTGTGCTAAATAAAATAGCTTTTTGGGAAAATTATTTTTATAATGATACAATAGATATTGTGGTGGGATTAACAACATATAGCTCCGAGAAATATCGACTTCAGATACATGGTTACAGTAGGTTGGTTAATTTTTTGGATACTAATGAACTCAATACTTGAATATTTTTTGTTGTTGCTATTATTTGTATTCTCATCTATATATATAGAAGAATCAAATTCTGTGTGTGTGTCTATTTGTAAGTATGTTCCCTATGAAAACGTATTTCCCACACTTCAATCATCACCAAATTTTTGGCTATAGTTCCGTCGCTGCACGACGAATGGTTTTCATATTTCAGAATTAAGAATTTTAAATTAAAATTTTTTTTTCAATTTCACGTACTGGGTGGTGCGACAAATTTTGTATGTTCGCAAAAGTTACTTATACGCCATGTACGTACTTAAGTGCAGAACTTTTGTTTGAATTGAATTGAATGCATTGAATTCACAAAACGTTAAAGCGATTGCATTGAGTGATTTAAAAGTTTTTATTAAACTTAAGCATTCCATTGCAAAAATAGCTTTCTATATGAGATGATTGACAAAAATTGTGCAGTTAAAATATTTTTATTAAGTTATGAGATTTTGAGTATGAATTGTATGTGTCAAAATAAAATTTGAAAAACATATAGATTCGCTCTCCTTTCAAGGCCATACCATAATTCTAAGATATAAACAATTAAATATGTATCTACAAGTCTTGTTAAGAAGAAATGCAGGCAATTAAAAAAGTTTCAAAAAATTTTAATAAAGCTCTAAAGTATTAATTTAAAAATGGCACCACTAACAATGCCAAAAATGTATTAAAACTATTTTAATGTTAACACTCACACTACGAACGCAACTTGTGTTTGATATTGTTGTGTTGAGAAAACCAGCCAGCCTCACGCAAACAAACTCAGATTCGATCTCGCGAGCAAATCAACGAAGAGTGTGCAAATAGCTGTTTCATAGGAAGTCCAGCGCGAGAGTGGCTTTTGAGTAAATTTGTAATTTTCTTTGCTGATATTCAAAGTGTTTACAAAAACAAATGCGAATATTCTATACTCCAATATTTGTACGTTTTGTTGGTTGCAAGCAATTTTTTGTGTGTCACTGTAAAAAGGAAAAAGAAGGGAAGGAAATTTAGGGAGAACTATAAGTAAGGTAATAAGAAGACGTAGGAGTAGTTAAGCTAACAAAGGATTTAAAAAAATATATTAGTATATATATGGGTGTAACCGGAAAAGTATCAGCAAATGGCAAAAACGTAATGGCCGAGACACAATGAAGTTTTTCATATAAATGTGTTCAGCGCAATTTTATGCATTCCAGTAACATCGCCACAATCGACCAAGATGTTGCGTTTGTTAATATAAAGGAACTTTAGACTGGCTTGGCTCTAACAAGTTGCCCTAAATATACTATGCAAAATATATAGTCGTTGCACAATTCAGAATATCGATATGTTTGTTTAGCACTATTTAAAAGGTTTATGGTCCTGCCCGTGATGCCAATGGCGAGTATTGAAGGTGGTAATTCAGTCGATACCGCAGTTTGGAAGCAGAGCAGTTGAAGAGAGTGCAGGTGGATCGATGTGATTGTCCTCTGTTCTCAAGTATTCTCACTACATTTCTCACTAGCCGCATCGACGATAAGAGCTAAACGCTGGTAATCTGTCTGCTCCATCGTGTTTCCGATTCAACACACGTTTTTGCGTAAGTCCTTTTTCAGTTATTCCACGACGCTGTCGGCAAGTGTTCGTCGGATATATGACGTGCATTTTTTAGTGATGGAACTCTTTCAGAAATTATACTTCCAGAATAAAGAAATCATGTATAATGTACATCTATGACAAATTATCTCAGGAAGTGTCTAGCTTTGCGGACCATTTGTCGCCGCACCCGTGCGGTAGCTAGCTCCCGGCTCGAAAATATATTTTTTGGGATATGCGTAATGGACCTTTTTTCCTGAGCTCGATAATCCTATTGAAGAAAGATCGATATCACTTGTAGTATCGGTCACTAAATCGACCCAGTCGACTACACACTCATAGTTGCATTTGCGTCGCGAGAGAGGATCGACCTGCGATCTGTGTTGCGAGTGAGACGCTTGCTGGTGTTTCTCAATACAACAACATAAAACAGACGTAGCGTCCGTAGTGTGCGTTGACAACAGCCTCATAGATAAATACGTGTTTTGTGCATCTGTGTTATGCTAATTGGAAATTGATACCCTGCAAAAAATGCGATTAATCTAGGATGAATCCGGGATGGGTCGCAAAGGAGTATGCGACACCAATGCCAGTTTTGGTATCTTTGTTTGAGTTGAACTGTTCCCTTTTGTTTGGGTATGTCCTATCGAAAGACTAATTGTACGCAATTTATACTCGAAGTGGATCAATAGGACCAATCCCATTTGTGCCCATATGGGACATATGAAAACTATTCCCTTTTCGGTTCAATAAGGACTCAAAATATGGTACATCGAATTTTCATGGGTGAACCACATCGGAAACGGGTTGCCACAAGCCACCAAATCTCTTTGATGTAAGTAGTTTGTCCACGCTTTTAAAAAAGAATAAAAAATATTCTCACGAAAACGTCATCTAACTCACGCAGCGTATAGTCGTTCTCCGCTAAGTCCTAGGACTTTATGTTCGGCATAGGGCTCCGCACTTTTCTAATATAATACGATCATGCACCTGTAGATCATTTGTTTTATTTTGTACTTTTCAGTTTGCGTACTCGTCCGATTGAGCGAGCTCACAGAGTATATTAACTTTGATTGGAGTAACGGTGTGGGTTGTGACAGGTTATAACGGAATCGAGATAGATAGTCGCACTGTCCAGATATCTCAAATATCATCAGTATAGGAAAAAAATAAAATTCGATTGACAGCCATGTCGTCCGCCGGCCGTCCGTCATGTCCTGTGACACGATAACTTGAGTACATTGTTAACGAGGTATCTTGGGGCATGAATGTTCTGGTATGTAGGTTCTATGAACTCATCTCAGATCGCTTTTTAAAATGAACGATATCGGGACAATAACCACGCCCACTTTTTCGATATCGACATTTCGAAAAATCGAAAAGTGCGATAATTCATTACCAAATACGGATTAAGCGATGAAACACGCTTGGTAGGTGATTTGAACTTATGACGCAGAATAGGAAAGCAGTAAAATTTTGGGACAATGGGCGTGGCACCGCCCACTTTTAAAAGAAGGAAATTTAGAAGTTTGCAAGCTGTAATTTGGCAGTCGTTGAAGATATCATGATGAAATTTGGCAGGAACGTTACTCTATTACTATATGTTTGCTTAATAAAAAATTAGCAAAATCGGAGATAGGACACGCACACTTTTCAAAATTTATAAATTCAAATTTTAAAAGAAAAGTTAATATCTTTACAGTATATAAGTAAATTATGTCACATTGAACTCCAGTAATGATATGGTGCAACTAAATACAAAAATAAAAGAAAAATTTCAAAATGGTCGTGGCCTCCGCCCTTTTTCATTAATTTGTCTGGATACTTTTAATGCCATAGCCGAACAAAATTTACCAATCTTGTGAAATTCGGTAAGGCTTAGATTCTAGGAACACTAAATGATTTTCTGTGAAAAAGGGCGAAATGTTGAAGCCACGCACCAGTTTTATACACGTCGACCATCTGTCCTTCCGCTCGGGCCGTTTAACACGATACTTGAGCAAAAATCGATATATTTTTACTAAACTCAGTTTCACGCACGTATCTGAACTCACTTTGTATTGTGTATAAAATGGCCGAAATCCGCTATACCCACGCCACTTTTTCGTTATCGAAAATTACGAAAAATGAACAAAATGCCATACATTATATACCAATACGACAAAAAGGGATGAAACATGGTAATTGTATTGGTCTATTTGAACGCAAATATAACTTTAGAAAAAAACTTGGTAAAATGGGTGTGACACCTACCATATTAAGTAGAAGCGAAATGAAAAGTTTTGCAGGGGCGAAACCAAAAGCCATTGGAATGTGGAAGGAATACTGTTCGTGATTACATATAAAATAAATTAGCGGTACCGACAGATGATGTCTGGATCACCATGGTCCGCATTTTGGTCGATATCTCGAAAACGCTCACTTATACAACTAGAGCCACTCCACTTTTAAAACCCTCATTAATACCTTTCATTTGATACCCATATCGTACACACATTCCTAGAGTCACCCCTGTCCACGCTTTATGGCGATATCTCGAAAAGGCTGTCCACCATAGAACTAAGGCCCACTCCCTTTTAAAATACTCATTAACACCTTTCATTTGATACCATATCGTACAAACAATTCTAGAGTCACCCCTGGTCCACCTTTATGGCGATATCTCGAAAGGCGTCCACCTATAGAACTAAGGCCACGCCCTTTTAAAATACTCATTAACGCCTGTTCATTTGATACCCATATCGTACAAACAAATTCTAGAGTCACCCCTGGTCCACCTTTATGGCGATATCTCGAAAAGGCGTCCACCTATAGAACTAAGGCCCACTCCCTTTTAAAATACTCATTAACGCCTTTCATTTGATACCCATATCGTACAAACAAATTCTAGAGTCACCCTGGTCCACCTTTATGGCGATATCTCGAAAAGGCGTCCACCTATAGAACTAAGCCACGCCCTCTTTTAAAATACTCATTAACACCTTTCATTTGATACCCATATCGTACAAACAAATTCTAGAGTCACCCTGGTCCATCTTTATGCGATATCTCGAAAAGGCGTCCACCTATAGAACTTGGGCCCACTCCCTTTTAAAATACTCATTAACGCCTTTCATTTGACTACCCTATCGTACAAACAAATTCTAGAGTCACCCCTGGTCCCACCTTTATGGCGATATCTCGAAAATGCGTCCACCTATAGAACTAAGGCCCACTCCCTTTTAAAATACTCATTAACAGCCTTTCATTTGATACCCATATCGTACAAACAAATTCTAGAGTCACCCCTGGTCTCCACCTTTATGGCGATATCTCGAAAAGGCGTCCACCTATAGAACTAAGGCCACTCCCTTTTAAAAATACTCATTAACGCCTTTCATTTGATACCCATATCGTCACAAACAAATTCTAGAGTCACCCCTGGTCCACCTTTATGGCGTATCTCGAAAAGGCGTCCACCTATAGAACTAAGGCCCACTCCCTTTTAAAATACTCATTAACACCTTTCATTTGATACCCATATCGTACAAAACAAATTCTAGAGTCACCCCTGGTCCACCTTTATGGCGATATCCCTAATGGCGTCCCTACTATAGAACTATGGCCCACTTCCTCTTAAAATACTCTTATAAACCTTCTATTTGATACACATGTCAACAAACACATTCCAGGGTTACCCTAGGTTCTTTTGTACAACATGGGTGATTTTGCCTTACTTTGTCTCCACAGCTCTCAACTGAGTATGTAATGTTCGGTTACACCCGAACTTAGACCTTCCTTACTTGTTTTGAAAGACAATGGGTTTTTGTATTAATAGACTTTCAAACTGACTAATCCGAAAGGAGCCTAAAGGCGGATCAATTGTGCCTAAGTGTAGACAAAGACGGAGAGTCAATCGTGAGACCAATATCTTTAGGGATTAATCTCAATGACTTTTTGACTAGGGTGTATTTAAATTCATTTAATTTTGCTGTGGTTTCCGTTTTAAAGTGGTGTCGAATAGTCCTGGCACAGTCTCCTTGTGTGGAGAATACCTCAACGATACCACATAAGTATAGTTATACCGTAGCATTAGAGTTTGGCCGTGTAAGGCGCTGTAAGAAAATTTTCAACTTGTCTATGTTATAGAATTAGCTTTAATCATTGTGCTTCAAAAATCTACGCGATTTGCATAAAGCTGGCCCACCCTACTGTTGCACACACCAATCTTATAGTGAATATGGAGGTCAGTTATCGCGTGACGTTATTATGACAAATTAATGACAGAATGTTTCTCAACTACATTTGCGCAAGTCAATTGTAAAATTATTACAGACTCTTTATATGCATGACCTTCCGCGATAATTTCCTTATCTCAGAGGGAAACATTATTCTACGCACATAACACGACCAGGAAAAATTAAGTATAAATACTAGAGCGTATTTCGGAGCGAATGCAGTTTTAAAATATTTGTTATTTCTGTGAGTTCTGTTACGTTTAGAATCGAGAAAAAATGTTATCCAATATCTGCAGATTAATAAGCAGTTTTCCGCTATTGTGTGCGTATTCCATATTGAATGCCATATTTACGAAGAAGAGTTTCTTCGTCTCTAAGCTACAATCATAAATAGCCAATCACATGTGGAGAAAAGATTTGACTAAAACCATATGTTGTCAGCAGCTGCTTTTCAAGTCAGTATGCTGTCATATCAGATGAAGATCTCAAGTACTATCAGTACTAACAGCACTATTTATTTGCGTGGCTGCGATGCGCGAAATCTTTGCGATGAACATAAGAGAAATGTTTTCCTAATAAGTTGCTTATTCGAGCAATATTGATTTTGAAAAGATTGAATACGACGCTCGCATGTCTGGTGTCACTACTAGTCAATTAGACGGTGTAGTTTCATTGGGCACACGCATTACGCTACGCGCAGAATCACACACACAGGATGTCGATGAGCTATCAATTACAACAGAGCACTCTTAATATTGCTGCATCATAACATGTCATTAATGTGATCGCCATCTATAGAGATTATGCTGAACGATGAATATTTTGTATACCTGACAACTACATTTTCATAATTTGTGAGTGTGCAGAACGTAATCATCTGAATGATGGATCAAATGCTTTCGAATCGTTTAAAAATCTAATGCGGAGTTTCCCATAAGAATTCGTTACACCTCCTACGCACTGTCGAACCGTGGACGCTTCTTTGGCGTGATCGTTATGATCGCACACATCGATTAGGGCGTTTTGTAATTACAGCCTTGCATATATATTCGCTGGCATTAGCACAATCGCCACTCTCATTAGTCCAATAAAGTCAACAAAATCAGAGTTTATACCGTACGAATCATTCTTAACAAAGATCATACAGTAGACTATGAATAGCGGAGTACCAATTTGGTAACAGTGCTGAAAAGTTCTCATTGCTCTAGAGTGATCCACGGGTCATTCATATCAGATTTGTATATTTATGCTACTCTAGTGCCATACATGTATACCAAATAGCATTGCATATGGATATGGTCCTTGATTTCATTTGGGAAGTTTGATATTGTGCAATATCGTGTGTGTTGTATTTGTTGCTGCTTCTATTTGTCGTTTCAATTGTGATTAAAAGGAAGGGCTTACTTGGTCAGAAGACACAATACGTCATACATTGTCCAAGTAGTGTTAAACTTCATTTTGCATGATTGCCATCAAATGTTGTACTACGTGTGCATAATTGGTTAGCCATCGTGTGTGCATAGTTCACAACACAGAAACTTATTAGTGTGTTTTTATATAT